>VWZI01002963.1:0-19523 GCA_013396835.1 Psilopogon haemacephalus | reverse complement strand
TTTTTTCTCTGAGATTCCTGTGTTTGATCTTGATACCATAAAGGTGAAGCCTAAGGTGCAATGTTATTCTCAAAAGAATTTCCAGGAGCAGATCAGCTCCTGCACAATTTCAAATAGATGGTAACAAAACAAGCAAGAACAAAAGATGAAACACAGAAGACCCAAAGAAACACAAGAATGAGATACAATAATAATTATGTGATAAGATGCTATGAGGAATAGAAGATAACTGGTTATGTATTTATATATTTATACAATTGCCCTGAAATAAAAGCAAGAGAGGCAAGATTTCCTCTGAGTTCATGCCAAGTAATATTCACCATATACAATACCACTTTAATCAAGGCTAGTGTATCTGCACGTATCCTTGAAATATTTCAGTGGCTTTCCACTTCACCTTTCCACAGGCCAGCAAAGGAATAAAACCCTGGCTTGGTAAAGTATGTCCTGAATGGTGGGAGATTAAGTTCAAAACATTCTGTAACTTTTACAGAGCATTGAAGCATTATCTGTGTGGTTAGAATTTTTTTCTGTGCTTCCTGACATCTTGAGTGTGATATTGAAATTGATAACATCTACAAGCATCTTCTCTGATTACCACCATTACCAACCATGCCGAAATGAATGAATAGAGGATGATAGTAAAGATCCAATTTGTGATAATGTCATTACTCTGAAATCTTTTAAAAGAAACTTCATAACAGGGTTTAGAAGCTGATGTAGCTGGAGTTTAGTAAACAAGAAGGTGAGTTCATGTGAAGTTAGGGAGGCAGCATCTATTTAAGCAACATGTCAGACACCTGATGATTGTTCGTATTAGTGCAGCCACTTCTGATGATGAAAATACTGGCCTGAGGTGCTGAAATAGTCAGAGAAAAAAGCCCTTGCTGTGATCCAAGAAACCATTAACAATCACCCATTAAGCAGACAGAAGATACTACGCAATTACAATTGCCACTATGTGGTCCTCAGATGTGCTTCTGTGCTCAGGCACAAGCAAATACACTCCCTGCACAGTCTTGCCCAAAGAGCAAAAACCTTGTGATACTCCTACATAAGATTAATATGCAGCTTCATTAGTAATGACATCTCCTACCTGCTTGTGTGCCAAGAATGTATGTCCTATACTTAGGCTCACTGTGATAACTTCAAATTAATGTCATCAGGTTCTTGCTTTTCTGTCTCTGCTTCAGATTGGCCTTATTATGTTCAGTAGTCTGGCACCAACTCACTAACTGTACCTAAAAATCCTTTGCGTTCCTACTTAGGTATTTTTTAGAAAGATAATCCTCACTCACAGGCAACAATGTTGGCTTCCATGGGAGGGAGGTGTCACAGCCCAGGGAACAACTAAAAGCTCTGCACTTCCTTGATGGAAGCCTTTTTACATTAGTTGTCTTTTCCAGTCATTTGTAAACTTGTGAAAAATGTTTCTTCAGTTATTTTAAACCGCTGTAAGTTTGCAGGGCAAATTTGAGGAAAATGGAATTATAATAATAATATTAATAAAGAGACAATAGCAATCAGAATATGCTACTGCTGGGAAGAGTAAGAAAACACTTTTTTTCCTTTTATTTTTAAAGGAAGAGAAATTTCATTCAAAGAGTGTCTGCATACATCAATGTCTGATATTTTGGAGAAATACAATATAGTTAAGTAGTAATGCCTAGGAGGATGAATATGGTCATTAGGGATAGTTTTAAGAGGTAGAGGGGTGAAGAGTAAACAAGAATATTGAATATAAGATCTTAGGTCTTCATTTAATAGGCTTATGAATATTTATTGATAAAATTAAAATTTAATAGCTGTATCATGGGCAAATTTAACTTGAGATATCTGCTGCCTTCTCTTCTCTTGCAAGTTTTCATTCACACAACTGAAAGAAAAAAAAAAAATAAATTAAAAAGGCTTTCCACATAAGCAATGGAAGTGAAGGAAGTGTTGGCAGAAGTAGCTGAGTATAAGGGGAGGCAACCTCTTAAAGACTAGAGTCCTCTTCTCTGATGCTACCTGAAGGGAGGAAACTTCTGAGTCCTACTTACCTTGTGTTTGGCCAGCTCATGCTGAGAGGTTCAAAAACAGGGTTTAAAGGGAAAGGGATCTGTTGAGAAGTTAGTGGAAGTACTAATGGTGGCTGCAAGAGGGTCTGAGAGGTGGCAGCCGGAGCCAGTGGAGATGGAAGACCCCAGCTGTTGAAGTGTGTTTAACCAGTAGCCTTAAAAACTTTTTGCACTGTGATCGCTTGCTTTAATTTTTGTTCATAATTAGATAATCTGCTGTGACATATTTTTTCTGTGACTATCTTTTTCCTTGATCAGCATTTGAAGAGAGGGATCATCACCTAATAAAATGTCTCTGAACATGGAAATCTTGTCCTCATAGAGCGTAAATCCTGCTGATCTGGTTTAACCTTTGCCCTCCTCCTCCTGTTGTGGGTCCAGGAGTTTGACGGATTGAGCAAATAATGAAGGGTTTGGCCCCAACAAAGCCCTGAGGGCTAGCACCACCGAGTCAGGCATGCTGTGCTGCCCCTCAACATGCCTCCATGGTCACATAAGGCAAGAAGCTGTGAATTCATTGGCGAAAACAATGATACTAGTGGCAGTTTCATTTTCCAAATAACTTATTTAATGGGGGGGGGGAGTGTGTGATTTAGAAACCATGCACTCTTTTCCTGAGACTCTCCACTGGCAACAGCACTCCATTCACGGCTGGTTTGACTGGGAGTCAGGGTGGCCACCTCTGTGCAGCTTTTGCACTGGCATCTTAGCAGCAAGCCAGTTCTTCTCTCCTTCCCTCTGCCTGGAATGCTTTGTATTTTTTGCCCCACCGTGGCATGAGTACATATGCTAAAGGTAATACGAAGACTCCATAAGCATAGTCAGAATTTTTTCCATTTTCTTGTTCCTATTTTCCAGGTTCTGATTGTTTAAGCTGTTTGATTCTCTATTTATAAATACCCTGTGTGCAACTACTTCCTGTTGACTGAAAATCCAAAGAATTTCAGGGAATTTTGCTGATTTAAAAAATATTAATAATAAGAATTAATATTAATACCAAAATCAATATTAATATTTTATAACAAATTATTAATTTAATTACAAGCTCCTATTTCCAAGTTAGTGCCTACAATATTTTTGCAGACATACTCTGTAAACACCTAGGTGATTTGGATGTGAAAATGAAAGGAACCTGTGGCATGCGCAGGAGTGTACCGCAATTCTGACTTTGAGTAAGGGTGTTACAGGCTGGGTTTTTCCTTCCCTTATACCTCACACACTTATTTCATACACATATTTATTTCAGTTTCTTCATCGTCCTATTAGAAAATAATTATCTCAGTTATAGCACTGTAATTACTTAAAGGCATGGAAATTTGCTTATTGTAGTATTTACCTCCAGCCAGTCCATGTCGTGCATCTGAGCCATTGTATGACAGCAACTGAGTTAACTGCTTTAGGCCATTTTTTTAAAAAGCTCTAATATTTTCTTTTGAAGATAAGCATAATATTAGTGGCAACCAACCAGAAGACAGTATCAGTAAACATCCTATTAAGAACAGTGCCTGTGCTCTGAGATCCGTGAGAGATGACACTTTAGACAGCAATATTATTGTCAAAAGATGATTCAATAAGTTTAATATCTGTCTTTCCTCAGGGCTACTTATCTTAGTTTTGTGGTTTTGGTGGTTTGGGGTTTTTTTTGTTTTGGTTTGGTTTTTTTTTCTGTCCAGGGTTTTCTCTAACTTTCAGCTCAGCACCTGCATGTACCTTGTTTCTGATATGTGAGATAGCAATGGCAGAACTCTCTGATCTGATATCACAAGTACCTTTAAACATTTTTTCCTCTTAGCTTGTCATTCATTCATTAAGTCTTTTAGATGGTGGTGTTATTCACAAAAGAGGCTACTCACATTTCTGCAGATCCTGACTTTGAGCATTGTAGGTGACTTGCTGACAAATTAGTCTCTCATAAAGACTTAATTATGAATTCTATGCTCATATCTGCATTTCTAGACTGAGACGAGACATTCTTTTCAGCCAAGTTTCTTATTAGGGAATTACGTAGGATCCCAAATTCATAAGATGGGGTTCTGAACTTCAAAAATTCTTCCCTGTTTTGGTGGGGTTTATTGTTTGCTTGTTTGGGGCTTTTTTTTGTTGTTGTTATTTTTTTTTTAAAAAAAAAACCTTCAATGAATCACATTATTAAACAAGAAAAACATCTTGTCTCCTTTATCTTCACAGAGTCATTAGTACTCAAAATATGCCAAATACTATAAAAGTAAACTCCTTTAATGTCCCTATTTCTTTTCACTGCTGCAAAGTCTGCTCCTCAGATCCTATTGGAGGAGGTCTTTAACCTCCTCTAGTCACTGCCCCTGTTGAAGGGTTTGTCCTCCCCCCCATCCCCCTCCATTTAGTTTTGGCATAGCTGGTTCCTGTTCTGAGGTTTTTTTCCATTTGGAACATTTTCCTCTGCTACACTCCCATTCACAGAGCCAAAGTGCCTAACAGAGTTCTGCTTCATTCAGTGTCTGATCAGTAATGCATAGCGTGAACATCTCTACAGTAAAATAGCCATTTCCAGATGCCTTTTGCCAGAGTCGTTTAAAGCACAGTTCTCTACAGCTGGCATGGTGAGTTTGCTAAGAGACAAAGCCAAGCCTTAAGGGAATTAGAGGAACTGGGAGACTTTATAAAGGGAAGCAGCAATTTTGCTTGGACAGCTAAATTGCTAACAAACTCTGGGGGAAGGTTATCAGCCCTCCAGTGAGTGAAAATTCAGACTCGTCATTTTATGGGTGACCTAAAGGCACTTCTCAGCCTACCATTGTTTTGCAGCACTGACATTGACTTACCTCTGTTACTAAAATGAGCCAGCATCACCGTCACAAATATATTTATAATTGCAGCTTAAAGTCAGCACAGCAGAATTAAAAAAGGCATTTCTCCTCTTCTGCAAGGAAGCCCTTATTCTACAAACTGCCTCCTGAGCTTCTGAGGACTGGGATCTCAAACCTGACTTTAACCAAAAAACAGTCAATTATATATCAGGTCACCAGAAATACTTAGGTGCCACTTCTAGATGCATCGTTGACTTTTGAGCTTGAGAATTGGTGTCAAGCCTTGTAGATCCATAGTACTGACAAGAATTTGCTTTATGGTGTTGGGAAGAATCAGCTAAGAGCCAAGGACTAAATTAACATCAGTATGGCTTGTCTTCCAGAGTGGTCTGAGAAATATTGGCAAGACAGCATGCAGAGGCCTGGCTTGTAATCTTATAGCTTGGCTTTTGCAATGTTTCTAGTGTATGACCACTTTATATTTAGCATTCTGTAATGGTGCCAAATGATGCTATTGATGTTGTGGTGTTTGGGGTTTTTTCCCCTTTTCTTCCTAAAAGCATGTTGTTAATTTACATATTTAAATTTGTAATCTGAACATTAGCTGATCATGCTACAGATGGTCTCTTGTCTACAATATCTGTTACACCTTCCCAAATTTATAACCTGAAACCAGTGACCTTGGTCCAACCCTTAGAATGCAACTGTTTTGAAATGGAGTTTTAGCTTCAATCTTCTGACAAAAAATGCTTTTATTGACACAAAGACTTTTAGTTAGTACTCTAGGTTTTATGCTGTCACTCGTCACTATTCTCTTTCACTCTGGCAGAAACAAAGAAATACACATTTTCTTTGTGATGAAATGAGAAGTGACAGATATTAAAAAGTGCATTATTGTGAAACAACTTTAAATTTGATATTTGACAAGGTTTGCAAAGAATAATACTAACAACTAAATATTTTTAGTAATGTAATTCCACAAAAAAAATGAGATTTGAGATATATATTGATGTTATACAAAATATTTGATCACATTTTATGTTTAATACTAACTTAGAAAAATATTTCCTTTGGGAAAAGTATAGAAAGTCATAGCATTGTTCACTCTTCCAATTTCCACCTTCTGAAATGTGTTTACATCTGTGCATTGCAGGAAGACATATCATGGTTGGAATCTACATCCAGTCAAAGGGAAAACCCTGATGGGAGACAAGTGCTTGCCATGCTTGCTTTATGAATATTTGAGATGGTTGCACTCATGGTGCATCCTAGTGGGTCAGATCTGCTGTTGCTGTCAGTCTTGCTATACAGTTGTCTCTCTGTGACATGAGAGTGCTGTGAGAAATGGATCTGAGCTGGCTGAAGGCAGATTTTCACTGTGCACTGATGATTATTCTGTGCATGGGAGTAGGGGAAAATTAAAATGGGGATAAAGAATGTTTTCTGATTACTGTGCTCTTTTTTATAATTGTATGAATTGTTGTCCTGTAATTTTCACTGTGCATGTATGTAATGAAATAGTACATGTTAATCCTCATGAATCAATCAAGACTATGTTAAAAAATATTTCACTTATCCTGAATGTTCTGCTTGAAAGGGATAAGTCTTGAAATGATAGTAGCTGTGACCTCAACACACTATCAAAAAAACTAGTTGTCAGGTTAAGGTCCTCCTTTTACCTAATTAATTTAAAAGCAGGACTATTTCTGAGATATGAATACTACTGCATAACCCATAGCTAAATTTGGGTCAGCAAGGCACACTGTTCACTATCTAGAAAATTATTTATTTGTTTGCAGCAGTGTAGACAGAAATATTTGTTTCTAGAATGACAGACGACCTGAAAGTCAGTATAAGACATCAGTGTCTAGTTCAGAGATATGCATGGGATGCTGTCTTGAAGCTCCTGCACAATTGTGTGACATCACAAAGACAGCAAGGGCTGTGCCAAAGCCAGTATCAAGGAGCTGAAGATGTAGGCTAATGACCCAAAAGAATTCAAGAGGGGATCCAAACTCATTTTATGTTAAAGTCTGCATCATCAAGTGCTCCGCAGGCACTGCCAGAAGTCTGAAGTCCCAACATTAACCAGTCCTCCTTCAAATATGATTGAAGAACCATGATATGAAGTTTCAATAGTAGTAGAAAAAATATGACTAATTTTCTTACATGTGTAAGTAATAAAAACTTGATTAAGTGTCTAAGGATTAAAATTCTGTCAAGAGGTTTGAGTGACACTATGAATCAAAAAGTGCAGAACAGTGGAGATTTTTTAATCGTTGCTAGATTCAAGAGGCCCAGGAGAAAAAAAAAAAAAATTATGAATACTGGATTTTTACTAATAAAGTTGTTAGAGTGTGTGGGCAGTCTATTCCCGCCTCAATTTCTGTGTTGTATGGGTTATACACCAAGTCTAAGGATTAATGTCAGTTAAAGGATTTTTTTGCCAGAGAATTGCGTATCTTTTGAACTCACATTTTATAAAGTAATTGCTGTCTTTTATCAAATACCTTTAAGTCTGGAAGAATTTTTTTTAACCCTTTTCCCCTAGAGCTACTTAAATTGCATATTCTATATTAGGTAGAAACATGTATAATTCCAAAAGACATAATTAGAAAATTGAATATAAACACTGTGGGATAACTGTATTATGAGCACTGAAACTGTTACTGCAACGTGAAGTTGTGTTTAGCTTTAGTATAATTTTACTGCTTTAAACAAGAGAAAGACTAACTTTTGGGAACTAGTCTGATCTGGGACTTCCTATGCAGTCCATCAGCCTAACAGCAATATTGTAACTTAATTCTGAAAAGCCTTTCCAGGTCAATTTCTAGAGAGAGAGACAGGGAGACAGAGGAGAAATAGCCAGCAATACACAGAATTTCTAGTGTGATTTATCTTAACATGAAATACATGTGTGTGGAAGTTTAGGGATCATCCATGTATTTACTTTGTGGAAGAGATTTCTTTTGCTGGACAGTCATCCTACCCTTAGAAGCTTTCAGATTAATCCTGAGGCAAAATGGGTAAATCTGTTAATTATAAAAAGAAAAATTCACAAAATATGGGAAACTCATTTTCCATAAATCTTTATCAGCCAAATTTCTCAGTGTATCAGCACTTTACTTTTTATACCTCTCGACAGGTCCCAGTTTGAAAAAGGAAAATTAGTTTTATAAAGCATCACTACAAAAAAGCAAAACCATTATTGGAATTCTAATTAACACTTTGATGTTGTATTGTAGAGCTGGAGGTGTATGGAATTATTCCCCAGGAGTTTATGACCACTGGGAGAGGTGATTGATTCAGCTACCTGTAAAAAGTAATAGATAACATATTAAGTAACACTATGATGGCCTGGATTTTTTCAGGCTAAGTAAAGGACAAATTTTGTCTTCATTTTAAATTTTAGATGAGAGGCAGCACCACACAGACACAGCTGCAAAGCTCAAACTTCTGCTGCTCCATATTGGGACCTCAATGAAGCAGAACATTAATCTGTATAGCAAACAAATGAGTATCATTTGCATAATTACATTTAGTCACAACTTACAACGTATTCATTAGTGCATGAGAGAGAATGATGCATTTGCTATGTAAGAGAGAGAAATAATGGATCAGCCTAGGCTTTCACAGGACAAGAGGAGTAACATAGAATCACAGAATGTTAGGGGTTAGAAGGGACTTTGAAGGATCATAGATTCCAACCCTCCTACCAGAGTAGGGAGCAGGCCATGCAGGAACACATCCAGGTGGGTTTTGAATGTCTTCAGAGAAGGAGACTCCACAACCTCTCTGGACAGCTTGTTCCAGTGCTCTCACACCATCAAAGTGAAAAAGTGTTTCCTTATGTTTACATCAAACCTCCTATGCTCCAGCTTGCACCCATTGCCCCTTGTCCTATCATTGGACACCACTGAGAAGATCATGGATCCATCCTCCATACATTTTCCTTTCATGTGTTTATAGACATGAATGAGGTCACTCCTCAGTCTCCTTCTCAAAGCTGACTCACTAAGCCTTTCCTCAGGTAAATGTTGCAAACAATGGAGTGATTGCCATCATGGTAGGAAAAGCAGTCCTTTCTGTTCTTTTAGAACTGGGATTTACTTCTGTGAGTGATTTAAAATTGAGGTTTCTTTTGTTTAAAAGTCTGGTAATTCTTACAGAGATCATTAGAGAGAAAAGGAAAAAAAATCTCTCTTTGATTATCAATGCTTCCTCTCTCATATTATTTCCCACCCCCCCCTTCCCCCCATCTCCTGTTTTCTTTTACTATCCTTTTCTCTCTTGATTTTTTGCAAGACAAATTGGGAAATATCATCCCATCAGCTATTATAAGCAACCATTATGACATTCCCACCAGGGTTTTTTTTTGGTTGTTCTTGTTGTTTGTTGTTTTGTTTTGTTTTCTCCCCCAGTTTCACAGCAATTCCTTTAATTCTTTTATTTTTTTCTTTCTTTTTTTAGCTACTGGACAGCTATCTCTGAGATTTTTCATTACTGTATTTCAACTATTTCTCTGAGGTTTAGACTTCTCACATAAGTATGCCACGCTACCAGTTCTGTCATTCTGAGGAACGTATGACTACAACTTTTTAAAACTTTTTTTTTTTTCTTTCTCAATAAAGCTCTGGTTGAAGTGACACAACATATCTTCATTTCTCAGCCAATAGTCTAATTTCTCACTCAAATTCTCCAATTAGTTCAAACCAGCACACTCAGCTTTTGGAGGAGAGGAAAAAAAAACAAACACCAAAAACAACAAAGCCATGATGTAAAAAGCACCTTATCTGATATAATCATTTGGAAAAGATGTGATTCAAATAAAAACAGTCTTTTGTTTTCCCCTGGAAATAACAACCATCAGGTTGTTTACTTGGGTTTTGTTTTTTAATCCAAAAATTTACTGAAGGGACTTACTCAGGGAACATCAGATCACTAGGCCAGGCAGGAGCAGCAGAATGAGGATTTTGCCCCTCATAACCAGAGGTTAGGATGTGTAGCTGGCAGGATGCTCTGAAGTTGCATTTTCACTCAGTGTTTGAGGCATTCAGCGGCTAAGAAAGAAGATGGAAGCAAGTAAACCTGTAGTAAATGAAAACTACTTGAAGGACTGTGAGATGTATTGTACTAGCTGAATTTAGGCTTTACATGATTTTGCATAGTCGCTTTACAAAAATGTAAAGACCCTAGGTGTTAATGTAACTCACTCCCTCCCACCACTCCCTTGGAATTGCGCTGCATTTAAATAAGGAGGTGAGTAAGAGGGATGACAGTTTTTCTTCTGATTCAAAACCTTAATCTAAACTCGGCTTTTGGAAGGCTTCCTGCCATGAGTGCTAATATTTCTGTAGCTAGCTAGTTACACCTATATTTTAACTGACTGAGCTATGTGATGCTGTTCTGTTCAAAAGCAATGCAGTTGGAGAAATCACAGAGTGAGCTTTTATTACAATAGCAATGTTCTTATTCAACTCCCACCCATTTTATAAAAAAATTAAATTCAATGGTTTTTAGAGCAATCTTATGAAACTACTACATTCTTTGTAAAACCCAATTAGATGAATCACAATTGCACTTCACATGACTTTATTTTTCAGATATATGAAATAGGTTCAGGGATTTTTATACATTCTTAAATCCTGCTTTTAAATAAAATATATTTATGTGGTGGTTTAGCAGTTACCTGCCCCCCTACTCTTTGATATAACCCAGGCTAGGACTCAGAAAGCTGGAAGTTGATAAATGAAGCTTTATATTTACAGCAATGCTCAATATACAAGCAGATATTTACAGATATATACAGTGAAAAGGTAATACAGAAACACCACACTCCTCCCAGAGATCAAAATCCCTAAGAGGGGTTTTCTAACCACCCCTACCACCTTTCCCCCCTTCCCCAGTCTTATCTCATCATCTGTTGATGCAGCAGATAGGTGAAAGCAGATCAGCCAGAGGGTTAGCAGTGGGAAAGAAGTTAGTGGAATTATTGAAAATCAGCTACTAAAGGCAGGGACAAAGGAGCCATGCAAGAAAAGCAGCCAGAGCCCAGAGAGGCCTGGAGTACTCTGACTTATCTATATTTGGGTTATAACTCTTAAAACAATTTGTTTTTCTTTCTCAGTAGAGCTGTGAGTGGAGTAGCATCATCTGTTTTCCTCTCTCAAACTATAGTATAATTTTCTCACTCAAATTCTCCAATTAGTTCAAACCAGCACAATAAAAAAAAAATAGGGACAAAAATGATGTCATGGGAAGCAAAGTTATTCTGCAATCAAAGTTTAGTTTTTTGGTTTTGTTTTGTTTTGTTTTAAGCCTGGAAACTAAATTTATTAAATTAAAAGGTGTATTTTGGAAATTAATATGCAAAGAGTGTAGATATCAGGTCATTGGTACTGTCAGTATCTTTATTTGTTGGCTTGGGGTGTTTTGTGTGTGTGGTTTTTTGTTTATTTAGTTTTAAGATTTGGGAGTTTTGTGTTTTATGTGCTTGTGTGTTTTGGTTGGGTTGTTGTGTTTGGGGTTTTTTAAAGTTTGNGTATGTATGTATGTATGATGTACGTATAACTGAGATTTATGTAGCGCAGATCATAACTTTTCCTTTGTGTGGGGGTAGCTTGTATCAATTTATCAGAGGGCTGCAGGCAAGAAATGAAGAGAGTAGTTGCACACTGAGTTGCTGTGTAACTTTCTGTAAAGGAGGTTCTGCTAAAGGATTCAGGACTTGTTTGTGAGATTTCCTTTGGAGGCTACTTCTCAATTTTCTGGTTTCAATTTGATCTTGGGTACTGCAGGTATTTAGTTCTGCTGGCCCTCTGACTGTATGACTCACCCAGGCATCTGAAATTCAAAGCATCAAAGAATCATTAGGATTGTGAAACTGTGGTGCAAGCTTTGGAGACATGTTTTTCTTAATACAGTTCTTGGGCAGAGATTGGATAGCTTCTGGCTTTCCTTTATGAATGATCCAAAGAAGAGTAGGCCAATATTTCAAGAGGCCAAATGAATACTTTGCAAACATATTCTTGATGGACTCAGTCCTTTTAGTCATATGTAACTTATATGATATTTGATATAGAGAAAATAACCAATACAGGAAATTTAGGGACACCAATGGTAAAGGTCAGGATTTAAAAACCAAGAGATATAAGATAAAATGAAGAAAGGGAAAATACAGTAGGAAAGGGTAAGAGAAGGCTGAAAGGGTGAAGGAAGGGAAACATAATATTACAAATATGTAGAGAACTTCTGTTTGTAGGGCGGAAATGTATGGAATAAACAGTTATATTCTGGAAATTATCTGGAGGAAATGGTAGAAATTTTAATCACTGAAAGCTCTTCTAGGGACGGTAGGATCAACACCAAACAAGAACATGAAATTTCATACCCTCAGTTCAGTCTGTTCTGGACTCCTCTATCACATGATAACAATTTATTTTGTAAATGTATGAAGTGCTGCAAGCCAGAGCAGGAGCTGTGCTTGGCTGACAGAAACAGAGTGTAAATATGGAACCTCTTTGTAAAAGGGGAAAGGATTATTACGGATTTTATGCTTATGGTGCAATCAACATGAAAGGTGTAATGGGAGTTAATTAAATTTATTTGCCTAAAAGACCATGAAAGCTTCTTTAAGGAAGTGACATATTTAATTCTAAAAATCTTAGGACCATAGAAAAAATAATTACTCTTTTTTTTTTTTTTAATTAGGAATTTTAAGTAGCTTAAAAGAAAAATTAAGAAAATTAGTTAATACATTTTTTGATGTGGCTGGTAGGAGGAATTAGATTAGAGACATATTGCACATGATCAGTAACATGACAGCTTAATACTGTATTAGCTTACTGATTTGTTTTATTAGGTATAGAAATTTACTATTGGAAAATAGAGACACCTTTCAACATATGCTTTTGTCAATTAAACTATATAAAGAGGATCAATAGTGTCAATCAACTTGATCATTTAGTGCTAATAAAAGGTTACTTTCTCATTTATATGCACTGTGCAATTACTGTACAGCATTTCAGTAGAAAGCTGACAAGCCCTTTGGAAGCAATAAAATAGATAAGTTTCTGAAGATCACTTTCAAACCCAGCCTTCTATGACTCTATAAATTTTAGAAGGTTTCAAAACCTATAGCATTTCTTTAAAATTATCTAGAGTTTTGATAATTAAACAACACCTCAGAAGAACCCTGTTCTCAACCCAAAAATTACCATCTCCAGAATGGTGGTGAAATCTGACTAAGAAATTTGAGAAGAAAAATATAATGATGACTAGTTTTATAGCCTTTATGAGATGGATCTCCATGATAAAGACAGTGTCTGTTCCTCACAGAATCAGAGAACATTAGGGGTTGGAAGGAACCTTGAAAGATCCTCCTGTCAGGGTAGGATCACCAACAGTAGGTCACACAGGAACACAAACAGGTAGGCTTTGAATGTCTTCAGAGAAGTAGCCTCTAAAACCTCTTGTAGAACTTGTTCCAGTGCTCTGTCACCCTCAAAGTGAAAAAATGTTTCCTTATGTTTAGACAGAACTTCTGCTCCATCTTGCACCCATTGTCCATTGTCCCATCATTGGACATCACTGAGAACAGCCTGGCTCTGTCCTCCCAGCACTCACCCTTCACATCTTTATAAACATGAATGAGGTCACCCTTCAGTCTCCTTTTCTCCAAGCTAAAGAGAGCCACCTGTTGTAGTCAGGGTCTGGTGTTCTGAAGATGTCACGATGTATGGAAAGGTAGAGCCCCTCCCTATAGCCAATAGCCTTGAGTTAAGATGTAAGCAGACAGAAGTGACGTTTTGTAGGCTATAAAAAACCTTGCCACATTTCAATAAACGCCATTTATTATCCATCACATTGATGTCTGTAGCTTATGGTCTGAACAGCCTGGGTCTGGCTGTCATGTTGCCCTTGAACCAGGTCGTCACGCCTCCCGAGTGAGGCAACACCCACCTCCCTCAGCCTTTCTTCATGAAGGAGATTTTCAAGTCCCTTCATCACCTTTGTGATGCATAATCTCCTTCAGTCCATCAGTATACTCCAGTAATGCCAAGAGTCAGTTTGTGGTACTTAGAAAGATAAGAGTGAGATGATGGAGAGCACACCTTAAAAGAAGTGTCTATTTTCTCAACAGTTTAAGAGGTCTTAGCATTCATTTCCAGATGCCATTATAAATAATGTCTCAGGTAATTATTAAAGGCTACAGTTGCCTACAGTATCCTAGCACCCTGAGAAAAAGCTCATAGCTGTAACAGG
Source organism: Psilopogon haemacephalus (assembly GCA_013396835.1). Taxonomy (NCBI): domain Eukaryota; kingdom Metazoa; phylum Chordata; class Aves; order Piciformes; family Megalaimidae; genus Psilopogon; species Psilopogon haemacephalus. The sequence goes on along the minus strand of VWZI01002963.1, from coordinate 5,413 downwards.
TATTGTGGAGTGGGGTTTGATTTTGTTTATAGGATTAGGTACTCAGAAAAAAACCCCAAAACAATGGCAAAAACAAAAATAGCACAAAGCAAATAAAAACGCAACAAAAACATTTTAAAACCCCAAATACTTCTAAAATTATAAAATTACTGGGGAAGGTTTTCAGATTTCTGTAAAACTGCTGTTGTAACGTTGCTACCTATGCACACTTTTGTGGAAGAGTAGACAAAAAGAAATAATTAACCACAGAGTTCTGTGAGTTATACTGTTGTGATGACTCAGTCATAATTTATGCAAATATTGTGGAAACTTTTTGGACTGTGTTCACAAATCATAGACAAGTTCAGCAAATTGAGTTGGTCATCCTTCAATGTAGAGAGACAGTATTCATTGAAACTCTGAGAATTAAATAGTAATTTTATAATCTCTTTTGTGTTGCACAATGGCATCAAAGAAATAGTTTAGGGTGTTACCTATGGCTCTCTCCCTTGTAAATTCCCTTTATGCTATGCCAATTGCCATTTCTGTCATGGTTATGGTGTTCATCTCAAAGTTCAGAGTAATTTTCCTCCAAATCACACAAGTAGTTCAGATCATGGTTATTTGCAAGCTTCCTGATTGGTTTCCTAGCCTGTATTCCACAGCGATGCTTTAGGATCTACAGAGCTTTGCAAAAAGTGAGTATAAATTCAAAATTGTCCCTCTCCTACAGTGAGCCATGCAAAGAACAGAGCTTGATAGTTACTCTTTTTTAATTAGCACAGCTCAGAGCAGAGTATCTGCTTCTCCTTGCTATGCAGTTATGTGATTATCATGATTAGTGCCATGAGCTAAAATATGTCTGTAAAAAATCTTGACTTGATGTGCTGTGCAGCTTCAATTGAGCCCTGGCTTGGCAGAACTAAGGTCTCTGGCCTGTTTTCTGGTTTCCTTTCAGTCTGTGTCTACCTCAGTTATGTCACAAAATGACAATATATTTATCTCAGGATTATTTTTCCTCTGTCTGTTGTATTGAGACTCCATATCTTGCTCTATTGCAATATTTTCTGTTCAGATCTTAATACTGAGAAGACCCATGGGTTATGGAAGGAACAGATATGTGTGTGTAGTTGCAGTAATCGTGAAACTCTCTTCAGCAGTACAAGGTGTGTTTTATTGACTATCAGCAAACTGAACAAGTTGGCACAACCCATAGCATAGGCAACAGAGAGCAGCAACCCAGAAGCAGTATATTGATAGCACTGATTGAAAGTGATCTTTTATAGTACATTAGTTATGAACTTTGAAAGTCACAAGGCAGAGTCTGATGTAATCTGACATAGCACAGTAAATAAATTGTACTGGTCTGGGGGACTGCATCTCTTCTTGGGTCCCAGCCCAAACATGCAGTAAATGCTGTTTTCATGGAGTTTGTCTTTAGAGTATCTGAATGTTACAAGGCAACGGAGTGCCCACTGCAGCTGAAAGGTTACTTGAGAAAGCAACTTCCTGAGGAAAGTAGCCTGTGATTGAAAATAATGACTAATTACAAAGTAATCATTTTTCGTCTCTGGAGATTGCTAGGTGTGATGGCACGTCAGTCATGAGGTCCTTTCACTTCTGTTGGCCAAGACATAAATTTTACTCACCATGCTCCCCATTAAATTAAAAAAAAAAAAATTAAAAGGAAAAACACCCCAAAAGACAACAATGGTTATGACTCCTGTGGTTTGTGTTATAGAATCATAGAATCATAGAATGGTTTCGGTTGGAAGAGACCTCAAAGATCATCCAGTTCCAATCTCTCACCATAGGCAGGGACACCTCCCACTAGAACAGGTTGCTCAAGACCTCATCCAGCCTGGCCTTGAACACATCCAGGGAGGGAGCAGACACAACCTCCCTGGGCAACCTGTTCCAGTGCCTCACCACCCTCACAGTGAAGAATTTCTTCCTAACATCCCGTTCAAATCTCCCCTCCACCACTTTGAACCCATTCCCCCTTGTCCTGTCATTACAAGGCCTTGTGAATAGTCCCTCCCCAGCCCCCTTCAGATACTGNCTCCAGGTGGGGTCTGATGAGAGCAGAATAAAGGGGGAGAATCACCTCCCTTGCCCTGCTGGCCACAGCAGCTCTTAATGCAGTCCACCACACAGTTGGCTGTCTGAGCTGCATGTGCACACTGCAGGCTCATGTTGAGCTTTTCATCCACCCAGACCCCCAGGTCCTTTTCCTCAGAGCTGCTCTCCAGCCACTCACTACCCAGCCTGTATTTGTGCTTGGGATTGCACCAACCCAGGTGCAGGACCTTACTTTCGGCCTTGTTGAATTTCGTGAGGTTGCCCTGGGCCCACCTCTCCAGCCTGTCCAGGTCTCTCTGGATGGATCCCTGCCCTCTAGCAAGTCGACTGTGCCACACAGCTTGGTGTCATCTGCAAACTTGCTGAGGATGCACTCAATTCCTCTCTCCATGTCACTGACAAAGATGTTAAACAGCACTGGTCCCAGCATTGACCCCTGAGGGATGCCACTTGTCACTGGTCTCCAGGTGCACATTGTGCTGTTGATTACCACACTCTGTGTGCAACCATCCAACCAATTCCTTATCCAGCGAGTTGTCCACCCATCAAGTCCATGTTTTTCCAGCTTGGTGACCAGGATCTCATGTGGGACAGAGTCAAAGGCCTTTTTAGATCCAGGTAGATGACATCAGTTGCCCTTCCCTTTTCCACTGCTGCTGTGACTTTATCATAGAAAGCCACCAAATTCTGTTTCTGCTTGGTATCCTTTCAGAAAAGGGAAAACTGAGCCTATATGGAAAAGAGTTTTGTAGGTTTTGAGAAGAAAATGATTTATTTCTTCATAGTTTTCCACTGGAATTTTTCATCTGGGTAATAAAATATATCAGTAACCAAGAAGTCAGAGGCAGCATGCCTGTCCAATTGTCAGTCTAAGGCAAGAAAATTGCAATTTCACATAAGTTCCACATAAAGAGTGGAATGGGTAAGTTTTCTTGGGGTGGTACCTAAAGACGATCAGACTCCATGAAGGTCTTGCTAAGTCCCCCCACAACACTGGACCTTTTACAAGGCTGCTTGTAAGGCAGTCTTCAAGTCTTCTTTTATGGTCTGAAGCTCAATATTCCTCTGCTCCTGTAGCCAGATATCTGGAGAATGATATGTTGCTATTCACTGCGAATAACATTTCTGCCTTGATGCTGTTAACCTAAACCATCCTCCTCATTCACAAACTTAATGCTTTTTTGCAAGACATTACACTGGTTTAGCTACTATATAAGTCCATTGCTATTTAGCAGACCTTGAGACAGCTCAGCAGTGAAGGTGTTTTGTATCCCAGCACTGAAGCAGACACTGCTATTTAGTATGGAAAGAGATACAAAAGCTTCAGTTTGTGCCATTTAAAAGAGGGAATCCCATAAGAAAATATGCCATAAGAAAATCTTAGTTGCTAATTTTTGAAAAAATTATCTTGACAGATGTTATAGGGATGCTTCATTTTCAGATAGAGTTCTCTGTAGAGAAAAATCACACACACACAAAAACCCCAAGACTTCTGTCACAGAAAGAAAACAACAGTCTGAAGGAAAAAAAAAATGAACTCTTCAGGGATGTAAGTAGAGAAGCTAGGTGGTTTGGTTAAAAGGAGCACCATCACAACAGCAATCCTGCAGAAATAATTTTTTAAAACCAAAATCAAAAACAAAAGAATTGCAGATCCATTTAGAAAAGTTTGTCTGGATCAATATGTTTAGCATTCGAGCTACATTCTGTCTCTGATTACAAGACCTTATGAGGAGAGTCAGATATATTTTCCCTGTATTTCCCATAGGACACCAAGCACTCTGCCAACACGTGACAGAAATAAAGAAGCTGGGTTAAAGGCTCAGTTTTACATATTGTGGAAACTGTCTTCAGGACTTAGTTTACAACAACAGAAATCCCAGATGATCAATGACAAGTAATTCTTTCCTGACATTTTGAACCCTCGGTAGGAATAGAAGTTGCATTTTAAACTAACTAATGTACATTAAGTTGTGAAAAAATAGTATTTCAACTTCAGGGTCCGAAAACTGAAACAAAATTCAACTTACAAGTAATTTCAGGTGAAGGGAGATTTGCCTTGGGAGCAAGTGCACAAAGGAGAAGCTGACATACCTTCTCACATAAACACCTCTAAGGACAGCAGGAGGATATGCTTTGGTTGATTAAAAGCTCACTGAAGGAGGAAATTTTGCTATGTCTTAGACTGATGTTTGGTTTCCAGAACATTGTGATTCAGTCTAATCTTGGCTCTATAACCTCTTTATCTGTAAAAGGATACTTGCTGCTGAAGGTTCACTGGAGAGGGAGGAAAGTTTTGCCCAAACAGTGCTTGAGGTTTCAAGACCAGGAAATGTTCCTGCTAATAAGGAGAGAAGACTGTGGATATTTACTGTCTGACCTGAGCCCAGGCACCTTCAGGAATTTTGCCCACAATGTTCAAACTCATAGTTCCAGACACTGTAATATGTTTGCCGAGAAGCTACATGCAGTCTTTGACATCTTGCTTCTGCTGTGGTGTTAGGAGTATGACCAACAAGACAGGGAAACATTTATATAACTAGATTAATTAAAGATACTTGCTTATCAGAGTATCCTGATTCTCATGCTGGGAATCTGTTAAACTCTGTGGTACAGTCAACCTCTGCATTCTAGCCCTCTTGGCCTGACATAAAACATGACCTGTCACTGCCTACCCAGTGGTGCCACCTTACATCTACATCTTGATCTCTTTGCACCTCCCTTAAGGCAGCAGCACAGGAATAGCCTCTGACTTCCCTCAGAGACCTACATTATTAAATAAAAGTAATTCAAATGTAGCAAAAGAAACTATTCTCTCACTTGCTAGAGCTGTCTGTGCATCTAAAAAGCAACATCACTATGGACATTTGGCAGTCTTCATTTTTTCACAGTTTCATAACAACGATATGAAAAACATATTGCCTGTCTTGGAGATATGGCTGATGTACCTCTGTGCATCCTGAGTTTCTGCTAACCCATGGTATAAGCGATGGCTTTTGTCTCAGCTTCACTCATTTGTCTGACATGCTGTTGTGTCTCCCCTGTGTGCACACTTCGCAAAGTGTGGCTGTTGCAAAAAAGAAATACATACTGAATCAGCAAACAATAACTTTTGATTTGCCGCCCTAGACATAAGACCATTTTCTCTCCTAGGGCCTCCACAGTTGCTCTTGAAGCAGCTCCATTCCACTGTCTGTGTCAGTAGGCACTTGTTGGCTGTCATCCTTCTCTCCTGCAGTTCATCTACACTGAAAGACATAAATATGAAAGATTTTGGAAAAGACAGGGTTAAAAGCAAGTATTAGTAGCCTGTAGTGGGTTTGCAGTGACCTGCCCCCCCCACCTTTTAAAA
>VWZI01002952.1:4659-18603 GCA_013396835.1 Psilopogon haemacephalus | reverse complement strand
GGTTATTCTGGACCATGCTGCGGCATTCCTCATTCCATGGTTATGGGATGGAAACCAAACCAAACCAATCGGGGGCCCCCATTCTTCCTCAGCTGCTTACAACACCGGAGGAAGCTGCGAAAGGCTCCGCTGGGAGCTGGTGTAAAATCCAGAGTGGTGGAAGAATCAGGGCCCAGGATCTCGAGCAACAGAAGATGTGCAAAGAGTGGTTAGAAAACAGCTCTGAGGGATGCGACTCTGCCTGTGGCTCCTTGACTGGCTGCTCATCCTGCCTGCGCTGCCTATGTCCCACCACACCAAAGTGCTTCTGGGTGCTGCCAGAGAGGGCACGTATCAGGGGAGTGGAATCGGGGGGTTGGGACTGGATGATCTTTGAGGTCTCTTCCAACCTAAACCGTTCTATGATTCTATGAGTGGTTTCTCCTGCTCTGCAGAAAACGAGACCTTGATACCATCACGTTTAGCTTTGCAAAACCCGAGCCCAATGCTTAAAGCCTACATCTTCATGGTCTTGTGAAGCTGGACTTTGTGTGACCTTCCCTAGGCAGGGGGGTTGGACTCGATGATCTCCGNTGCCTGTGGCTCCTTGACTGGCTGCTCATCCTGCCTGCGCTGCCTATGTCCCACCACACCAAAGTGCTTCTGGGTGCTGCCAGAGAGGGCACGTATCAGGGGAGTGGAATNACTGGTGGAAGATGTCCCTGCCACTGCCAGGGGGGGTTGGAACTAGATGATCTTCAAGGTCCCTTCCAACCCCTACCATTCCATGATTCTATGATGGAGGCCTTGAGCAATCTGGACTGGTGGAAGATGTCCCTGCCACTGCCAGGGGGGGTTGGAACTAGATGACCTTCAAGGTCCCTTCCAACCCCTACCATTCCACGATTCTATGATTCTATGATTTGTTGATTCTCTGATTCCATTCTATGATTCTATGATTCTGTGATTGAGGCCTTGAGCAATCTGGACTGGTGGAAGATGTCCCTGCCAGTGCCAGGAGGGTTGGAACTAGATGACCTTCAAGGTCCCTTCCTACCCCTACCATTCTATGATTCCATGATTCTATGATGGAGGCCTTGAGCAATCTGGACTGGTGGAAGATGTCCCTGCCAGTGCCAGGAGGGTTGGAACTAGATGACCTTCAAGGTGCCTTCCAACCCCTACCATTCTATGAATCTATGAATAGAGGATTACATGATTCTATGTGTCTATGACTGCAAGGTGTCTGTGAGCTGGTCTTAGCTAGACCTTGCTTGCATCTCAACTTGCCTCGTCATTAAGAGGGGTCTAGAGTTAATCAGGCAGAGTAATTTCACAGAATAAATCTCTGCATGTTCTGGTTGAACAGGGAAAGCAAACCATCGAGATGCCCCCAGGGCTTTCTCCCATGAGGGTCTGGTCAGTTCTTCTGACTGTTCCTAGCCACAAAATCAACACCAACTAGGAACAAGGAGTCTTGTTTCTATGGCTCAGCCCTGCTAAGAACTTCTTTGCTGTAAGGGTCCCAGAGCACTGGCACAGGCTCCCCAGGGAGGTTGTGGAGTCTCCTTCTCTGGAGACTTCCAAGGCTTGTCTGGATGTGTTCCTGTGTGCCCTGAGCTAGACTGTCTGGTCCTGCTCTGGCAGGCTCTGGTTGGACTCAATGATCTCTTTGGGTCCCCTTCAACACCTGACATTCTGTGAGCCTGTGTGACCTGAGCTAGATTGTCTGGTCCTGCTCTGGCAAGCTCTGGTTGGACTCCATGATCAATTTGGGTCCCTTCCAACCCCTGACATCCTGTGAGCCTGTGTGACCTGAGCTAGATTGTCTGGTCCTGCTCTGGCAAGCTCTGGTTGGACTCCATGATCAATTTGGGTTCCTTCCAACCCCTGACATCCTGTGAGCCTGTGACCAGCACCCACCTAAGGAAGTTCCTCTGCTGCTCCCTCGCCCCACACCCAAAACTGCCCACGCTGGTACGTACAGATGAAAACACCACGAGACCTACGCCACCAAAACTGCCTCCAGGGCAGGAGCAGGCCACTTAGACAAAACAGAAAGGAGCTTCCCTCTGCCATCTGCATGTCATGGGTTAAAACGAAACACAAGGCAACGAAAACAAACAAATACTTTGGAGATGCCCAGAAGCACAGAACCAAGAGGGAATGCCAGAGGCACTCCAGCTCACCGGCTGAATTCAGGGACTGTAAAGAAGAATGCAAGCTGAGCTGGTGGGCCGAAGATCTCAGCTCAAAGTAGGATCTCCCCGAGAAGCTGGGTTGCAGGTTAAGGGTGGAGGAGAAAGGACTCATCCTACGAAGCTGCGATCTTTCCAAAGGCACTGGAAAAGGGAGGGTCTGTTCTTCTGACTGCGTGTCTAAACGTAAGATCAAGGCAAACTAGAGATCAGAAACCCAGGCCTGCTGCCTGCTCTCACTCCCAAGCCCCAGAGCAGCCCCTGGGATCGTAGGGTGGGGGCCTCAGCAGGCGTGGACCCCGCTTGGCTGCAGCCAGCCTGCGGATGGGGCATGGAGCGACCATGGCTGCTGCTGTGCAGGCCAGCCAGACCCTTCAGGAAAGCCTTCTCTCTTGACACTGTCTGCAGTGAACATATTTCCATCCTCCAGAAGGCTCCTGCCTCCTTCTGACACCCCCTGTCGTTATTTTCCCCCCCTTCCCTGGAAGCATTCAAGGCCAGGTTGGAGGAGGCCTTCAGCAATGTGGTCTAGTGGGAGGTGTCCTTACCCATGGGCAAGGGAGTTGGAAGTAGATGATCTTTAAGGTGCCTTCCAGCCCAATCCATTCCATGATTCTATGACACAGTCAAAGCCAGTTCCTATATTCTGCACCCTGCATTCACAGTGAGGTACCTCAAAGAATTCACAAGGTACCATGCACACTTCCCCTGGGTCTTTAATGGCTCTTCCCATGAGTAGCTTCCCTACAACTCCCTGCAAGGGGTTGTAGAGAGCTACAGAAGGTTCCTACATCATTGTGACACCCCTTGTCATTATTTCCCCCCCTCCCTGGAAGTCTTCAAGGCCAGGTTGGAGGAGGCCTTCAGCAATGTGGTCTAGTGGGAGGTGTCCTTACCCATGGGCAAGGGAGTTGGAAGTAGTCCTGCATCCTTCATCCTGCATCCTGCATTCACAGTAAGGTACCTCAAAGAATTCACAAAGTACCATGCACACTTCCCCTGGGTCTTTAATGGCTCTTCCCATGGGTAGCTCTCTGCAACTCCCTGCAAGGAGTTGTAGACTCCTTGCAAAGAGTTGCCTTTAGCAGTATGGTCTAGTGGGAGCTGTCCTTATCCATGGGCAAGGGGATTGGAAGTAGAGGATCCTTAAGGTACCTTCCATCCCAACCCATTCCATGATTCTATGACACAGTCAAAGCCAGTTCCTGTATCCTGTATCCTGCATTCACAGTGATGCATCTCAAATAATTCACAAGGTACCATGCACACTTCCCCTGGGTCTTTAATGGCTCTTCCCATGAGTAGCTTCCCTACAACTCCCTGCAAGGAGTTGTAGAGAGCTACAGAAGGCTCCTATGTCATCGAGACACTCCCTATCATTATTTCCCCTCTCTCCCTGGAAGCATTCAAGGCCAGGTTGGAGGAGGCCTTCAGCAATGTGGTCTAGTGGGAGGTGTCCCTACCAATGGGCAAGGGGGTTGGAAGTAATCCTGCATCCTTCATCCTGCATCCTGCATTTACAGTGATGCATCTCATAGAATTCACAAGGTACCATGCACACTTCCCCTGGGTCTTTAATGGCTCTTCCCATGGGTAGCTCTCTGCAACTCCCTGCAAGGAGTTGTAGACTCCTTGCAAAGAGTTGCCTTTAGCAGTGTGGTCTAATGGGAGCTGTCCTTATCCATGGGCAAGGAGGTTGGAAGTAGAGGATCTTTAAGGTATCTTCCATCCCAAGCCATTCCATGATTCTATGACACAGTCAAAGCCAGTCCTGCATCTTGCACCCTGCATTCACAGTGAGGTACCTCAAAGAATTCACAAGGTACCATGCACACTTCCCCTGGGTCTTTAATGGCTCTTCCCATGGGGAGCTCTCTACAACTCCCTGCAAGGAGCTTGCAGTGAGGTGGGTGTCAGTCTCTTCTCTCAAGCAACTAGTCACAGGATGAGAGGAAATGCCTTCACATTGCACCAGGAGAGGTTTACATTTGATACTTGGAAAGATTTCGTTGCTAAGGAGAGGTCAGGCATTGGAACAGGCTGCCCAGGGATGGTGGTGGAGTCACCATCCCTGGAGGTGTCCAAACAACCTGTAGACATGGCCTTTCTGGACATGGTTTAGTGGCCACGGTGGTGCTGGGTTGATGGTTTGGCTCGATGGTCTTAAGAGGCCATTTCTAACCTTAATGATTCGGTGATTCTACGATTTCACACCTCTCCTGCCTCTCTGCACACAACAATTAGTGTGGCCTGGGAACCAGTCGGTTGGCAAGGCTGAAAAGGCATTCTGCAGGGCCCTCAGCACCACCAAGCACCCACCTTACTCAAAGGTTGCTTGGGATGTTGTGCTCTTGGCATCCCTTTGTACCTGTCGAGGCACATCTGAGCCTTACAGTGAGAATTTAACTCGGGGTGGGGGTTCACAGCAAGATGTCACAGAGGCAACTTCTTGGGTCAGTCTGTTCCCCACTGCCACCACTGCCACCACCTCCTGAGATCTCTTTGTACCTGTTGAGACACATCTGAGCCTTACAGTGAGAATTTAACTCAGGGTGGGGGTTCACAGTAAGATGTCACAGAGGCAACTTCTTGGGTCAGTCTGTTCCCCACTGCCCCACTGCCACCACCTCCTGAGATCTCTTCCCTCGCTTTGTCAAGGCTGTAAGGCAGCATAAATGGGTAGTAAGCACCATCCTCCACGCACTCAGGCTGGATAAACTCCTGGATGAACATCCCCAACCTTCCTGGCTCAGCTGTGGAACATGGATTGATGAGCAAATCAGACTAAAATGGACAAAAGGAAGAGCTGCTTTGCTCAGTGCATTGCGACTTCTGCGCCGTGCTGCTGCGTGAGGCTGTGGAAGCAAAGATTGTCAGGGGGGGTCAGAGATGGGTTAGATCAATCACTGCACAACAGGTCAATAAATTAGGCTCGGGGTGAGAGAGGGACATGTCCTCTAGCCTCTGCCCAACGTGGGAGGAACCACTGCTGAGAGTAGCTGGGCTGCTGGCCCTCCCTAACTATCATCTTGTGTTCCTACACCTCCTTGGCTCGGCGGTGAAAACACCTGTGAGAGGAAAGCAGAGCTAGAAAGATCATAGGATCTTCTGCCAGCTCCTGGCTGGGATGACTAACAGCTCAACTGACTTGAAACTGTGTTTAAAATGGGTTTTAGGAGACAGAAATGTGATGAGAACCTCCATAGCACAGGGTTGGAAGCACATGAGCTTCAAGGTCTCTTCCAACCCAACCCATTCTACAAGAAGCCAAAGCTGTCCTGCCAGAGCCAGGCAGTGAAGTGGAGGAGAAACACTGACCTCTAGGCTTTGCTGCAGGCTAAATCTGGGTTGTCCCATCCTTGGATCTCCAGAGGAACACTGCAGCACCCTTGAGGCTGGTGCTCAGCTTTTCACTCACCCACACACCTCTCAGATGGACATGCCAAGGCCTTTGTGCTTTGTGGTCGGAGCTTTTGCCCTCTTGCACAAGAAGGCTTTGCCACATATTTGTTCTTCACTCTACCTCTGTCATTCCTCTCCAACCTGTCTTGCACAGGTATCCAAACCTGTTTTCTAACATGGAGCAGGTATCTCCTGCAGATGAGTGCAGGATGCAAGTGAAAATGCTCTGCAAGTGAAAAGCTTTATTCTGCTTGCCTAAAGCCACCAGAGACACTCTGTGGCAAGGATCTCACCCTTTTAAACTAGGTAGATTTAGACTGGACATGGATTTAGACTCTCTCAACCTGTCCTGCACACATATCCAAACCTGTTTCTCACCTGTTAGAGGTATCACCTGCAGATGAGTGCGGGCTGCAAGGGAAAATGCTCTGCCTTTTCAGCAGGAAGCTTTTTTCTGCTTGCCTAAAGTCACCTCAGGTCCCTGAGGAAAAGAATCTGCGGGTCTGGGTTGATGAAAAGCTGAAGATGAGGCTGCAGTGTGAGTGCAGCCCAGACAGCAACTGTGTGCTGGGCTGCAGCAAGAGCAGCTGTGGGCAGCAGGGCAAGGGAGGGGATTCTGCCCCTTTGCTCTGCTCTCCTCACACCCCACCTGCAGCACTGTGTGCAGCTATGGAGCCCAAAGCACAAGAAGGACATGGAAGTGTTGGAGGCAGTGCCGAGGAGGCCACCAAGATGCTGAGAGGGCTGCAGCAGCTCTGCTGTGAGGACAGGCTGAGAGAGTTGGGGCTCTGCAGCCTGGAGAAGAGAAGGCTTCCAGGAGACCTTCCAGTATCTGAAAGAGGCTTACAAGAGGGCTGGGGAGGGAGAACTGACAAGGTCTTGTAATGAGAGGATGAGGAGGAATGGGTTTAAAGTGTCAGAGGGGAGATTGAAAGTGGATATTAGGAGGAAGTTGTTTGCAGTGAGGGTGGTGAGACACTGGCACAGGTTGCCCAGGGAGGTTGTGCCTGCTCCTTTGCTGGAAGTGTTGAAGGCCAGGTTGGATGAGGCCTTGAGCAACCTGTTCTAGTGGGAGGTGTCCCTGCCTATGGCACAGAGGGGCTGGAACTGGATGACCTTTGAGGTTCCTCCCATCCTAAACCATTCCATGATTCTATGATTTTATGAGATGCATCCTGTGATCCTGTGATCTGTGGCAAGGATCTCACCCTTTTAAACTACAGCAAGGTAGATTTAGACTGGGCATAAGGAAAAAGTTCTTTTCTATGAGGGTGGTGAGACACTGGAACATCTCATTCCTAAAAGTGTTTCAGACCAGGCCGGTTGAGGCTTTGAGGAACTTGATCTAGTGGAGATTCCCCGGGCCATGATGGTGGTAGGAGATGGAGGAGTTGGAACTGGATGATCCTTAAGGTCTCTTCCAACTCAAGCCATTGTATGCTTCTATGGTCCTCCTGTCCCACAGGCAACCCCAAGAGCTGTGTTTCCCTCCTGACCTCAGACTGTGTCTGCTGGGAGCAGCTGGAGCTTCAGGAACGTGCTGCTGCTCTTGGGTCAGCTACCAGCAAGGTCTGGTCATGCTGCCAAGAAAAAGTCTTCACACAGCTTGGAAAAGAGGGATTCTAGTCTGGGAGATGGGAAAAGGAATTCCACTGAGTGTGGAAAACTCCCAAGGAGGGAGCAAAAGCTATGGGGTAGCAGACGTGGTGGTGAGGGCTGCTTGCTTCCTTCATGGCTGCTTTTGATCTCCCACACCTTATTTCTCAGAGCTGGTCTTAAGACTCTCTCCCCCAGTTTTCCATGCTGCATGAAGTGCCTGGTGTGACAGATGTGCTTAAGGTTTAGTGGGGGAGAGTCCTCCCCCACCTGCAAGAGGGATTTGAATGCTCTAACTGAGCCCCTGCTGGTGTGGAGGTGATGCAGGCACCATGGATGGTTGTACACACCGTGGGTCTGCAATGACACCCATGTGGCTTCATGGTCCCCCTGCTCTCTGTTGTGCTTTGCTAGGGGCTGTTTCCATCACTGTGCAGCCAAGCACTAGCCTGTGGTGTCTCAGAAGCAGTGGTGGTGGTGGTGGTTTTGTTTAGAATGGAAGCGCCAACTCCTGGGGAGGAACAAGCCCTGCACCAGCACAGGCTAAGGAGCTGATCTGCTGGAAGGTAGCTGAGAAGAGGAGGACCTGGGACTGCTGGTAGACAGTAACTTCATCATGAGCCACCCTTCTGGCCAAGAAGGCCAATAGTCTCCTAGGTTCTATTAAGAAGAGTGTGGCCAGCAGATCAAGGGAGGTTCTTCTCCCCCTCTACTAGGGCCCAGGAAGGCCTCATCTGGAGGACTGGGTCCAGTTCTGGGCTAGTATGTGAGCCAAGTTTTCTACCAATTGTGACAGCTCCCCAGTTCAAGAGAGACAAGGAACTACCAGAGACAGTCCCGTGGAGGCTCCAAAGATGCTGAAGGGCCTGAAGCATCTCTGTGAGGAGGAAAGGCTGAGAGCCCTGGGGCTGTTGAGCCTGGGGAAGAGCAGCCTCAGAGAGGATCTGATCAATGCTCAGGAAGGCTTGAAGGGTAAGGGCCAAGAGGATGGGGCCAGACTCTTTTCAGTGGTGCCCAGTGACAGGACTGCCTGATCTCTAGAAGTCCCTTCCAACCTCCACCACATGCTGAGATCCTGTGGTCTTTGGTGAGTACCTATTGGAGCTTTGTGCCTTGAAATCTTCTGTGCTCCAATGGGTGCAAACTGGAACCCAGGAGGTTCCATCTGACCAGGAGGAGAACCTTCTTTGCTGTGAAGGTGCTGGAGCCCTGGAGTAGGCTGCCCAGAGAGGTTGTACTCTCCTCTGGAGAGATTCCAAACCCACCTGGACGTTGTGATCCTGGACAACCTGCTGTGGGTGCCCCTGCTTTAGCAGCAGGGTTGGAGTGGATGATCTCCAGAGGTCCCTTCCAACCCCCACCAGCCTGTGAGTGTGTCAAAACATCTGACTTTCCCTTTGTGCAAAACAAACCCTTTGCTGCAGGTGCATCTTCAGCCCCTCTGTGCAAGAGATTGCCTCCCTCTGTACTTCCCCCAGGAACATCTTCTGCAAAGGAAAAGGGTCGAGAAGGAAATTGGGGAACTCTTCAGGGCTCCCAACACAACCTGCCCCCTCCTGTCAGCTGCAGTGACTGCTGGGCTAGTGGAGGACCAGCAGAGGAGCTCCCTGGCTTGCAGTGCTAAGCTGGGGTGTGCTGGAGCATGGTGGGGCTGGAGCTGTAGCAGTGCCTTACCCTCAGATGTCTGGAGGACCAGGGTCTTGCTGTAGGGGCTGACTCCTGATTTGTTGAAGGCTTTGACACGGGCACTGTAGGTGCTGTTGAAGTGCAGCCCATCCACTGTGCACATGGTCTCCTTGCCCACATACACCTCCTGCAAAGCAAGCACAGTTAGTCACCAGAGCAGGGAGTCCCAGGGGTAGCAGAAGAGCTCCCACAGCAGCTCCCCAGAAGTCACCATAATCAGGGGTCAGCCGTGGTCTGCTACCCAGGGCAGACTTCTGAGCAGTGGATAGGGCTGAAGAGCAGCAAAATGGAAGGTCCTGCACCTGGGTGGGTGCAATCCCAAGCACAACTGCAGGCTGGGTGGGGAATGGCTGAGAGCAGCCCTGAGGAAAAGGCCCTGGGGGTGTGGGGTGAAACCACAAGTTTCACAAGTGGGACTCGATGATCTCAGAGGTCTTTTCCAACTTGGTTAATTCTGTGATTCAGCACTGAGAGTCACAGGATGCAGGGTGAGAATACTGGGGCAAGGTAGAACCAGGGAGGCAGGAACTGCCTTTCACTCGGGGCCAGAGGAGGAGAAGATTAGAATCAAGCACTCATGGATGCCACAGGCTCATCCTCTGGGAAGAGGCCAAGTGTAAGGTCCTGCACCTGGGTGGGTGCAGTCCCAAGCACAACTGCAGGCTGGGTGGGGAATGGCTGAGAGCAGCCCTGAGGAAAAGGCCCTGGGGGTGTGGGGTGAGGAAAAGCTGAAGATGAGGCTGCAGTGTGAGTGCAGCCCAGACAGCAACTGTGTGCTGGGCTGCAGCAAGAGCAGCTGTGGGCAGCAGGGCAAGGGAGGGGATTCTGCCCCTTTGCTCTGCTCTCCTCACACCCCACCTGCAGTACTGTGTGCAGCTCTGGAGCCTCCAACACAAGAAGGACATGGAAGTGTTGGAGCCAGTGCAGAGGAGGCCACCAAGATGCTGAGAGGGCTGCAGCAGCTCTGCTGTGAGGATAGGCTGAGAGAGTTGGGGCTCTGCAGCCTGAAGAGAAGGCTTCCAGGAGACCTTGGAGTGGCCTTCCAGTATCTGAAGGGGTCTCCAGGAGGGCTGGGGAGGGACTATTGACAAGGTCTTGTAATGACAGGATGAAGAGGAATGAGTTTAAAGTGTCAGAGGGGAGATTGAAAGTGGATGTTAGGAGGAAGTTGTTTACAGTGAGGGTGGTGAGACACTGGCACAGGTTGGCCAGGAAGGTTGTGGCTGCTCCCTGCCTGGATGTATTCAAGGCCAGGCTGGATGAGGCCTTGAGTGACCTGTTCTAGTGGGAGGTGTCCCTGCCTATGGCACAGAGGGGCTGGAACTGGCTGAGCTTTGAGGTTCCTCCCATCCTAAACCATTGTATGATTCCATGTGAGCACACCAGTATAAATATCAGTGTGTCGAACCCACTGAAAATCCTATTTTAATCGTGTAACTACAGCAATTAAAAAGCCCTCAGGCCTTAAAACACCTCTGCTTGCTGGCAGCTGGCAGAGCAGGAGGCTTTTGTGGCAATTAGCATACCTTGCATGAAATATGTAGCAACCCAAAGAGATGGAGTTTCCAACATGTCCTTTGCCTTTGTAAGTATTAAAAGTCACTGGAAAGGTATTTTATAGAATCATAGAGTCATAAATGGTTTAGGTTGGGAGTGACCTCAAAGCTCAGCCAGTTCCAACCCCCCTGTGCCATAGGCAGGGACACCTCCCAATAGAACAGGTTGCTCAAGGACTCATCTAACCTGGTCTTGAACACCTCCAGGGAGAGAGCAGCCACAACCTCCCTGGACAACCTGTGCCACTGTCTCACCAACCTCACTGGAAATATTTTTTTTCCTAAAGAAGAAGTTCCTACCCTCACAAATGCTCTTGTCTTCTAAAAGAACTCTTTGCACAAGGACAAGGACCAGGGCCTGGTGGATCTGGCCCAGAGGAGGCCACAACAATGATTCAGAAGCTGGAAGCCCTCTGATGTCTGGCCAGGCTGAGAGAGTTGGGCTTGTTCAGCCTGGAGAAAAGAAGGCTCCAGGGAGACCTGATGGCCTTCCAGTGCTTGAAGAGGCTGATCAGAAAGCTGGGGACAGACGTTTTAGCAGGTTCTGTTCTGCCAGGACATGGGGTGAGGGTTTGAACAAAAAAGGGAAATTCAGACTGGAGGGAAGGAAGAAATTTTTGATGCTGAGCGTGGTGAGACCCTGTCCCAGTTTGCCCACAGAGGTGATAGATGCCCCATCCCTGGAACCATCCCAGTCCAGGTTGTCTGGGGCTGTAAGCAACCTCCTCTAGTTACAGATGTCCCTGCTGACTGCAGAGGGGTTTGGATTAGGTGACTTTTAAAGGTCCCTTCCACCCCAAACCATCCTGCAATCCCATGAAGAGAAGCAGGATGTTTTGGCCTTGGTGGAATATCTTCATAGAATAATAAAACCATACAATCAGCCAGGTTGGAAGAGACCTCCAAGATCATCCAGTCCAACCTAGCACTCAGTCCTAGCCAATGGGACTAAGTGCTCCATCCAGGCTTTGCTTCAACACCTCCAGGGATGGGGACTCCACCACCTCCCTGGGCAGCCCATTCCAATGCCAATCACTCTCTCTGGCAAGAACTTCCTCCTAACATCCAGCCTAGACCTCCCCTGGCACAACTTGAGACTGTGTCCCCTCATCCTGTTCCTGGTTGCCAACCCCACCTGGCTACAACCTCCCTTCAGGTAGCTGTAGAGAGCAATGTGCTCTGCCCTGAGCCTCCTCTTCTGCAGGCTGCACACCCCCAGCTCCCTCAGCCCCTCCTCATGGCTGCTTGGTAAATCTCTGGATGGATTCCCAGTTGAATCCCCTTATAGAAACACTGCTGGGGGCCCCAGGAGGGATGAACGCAGAGCAGCTGGGACTGACTTCACGCTGCCATCACCTACCCTGAACTGGCCTCCGTTGCCATCATCCAGCTCCAAGATGTAACCTTCCACCTGCACCGTAGACAAGGGAGGCTGCTTCCAGGACAAGGTGGCACTGTTGTTGTGGGTGCAACACTCCTCCAGCTGCAGGATCGGGGGGGCCGGCACTGGGGAGGAAACTAAACACAAATTAGTGTAACCCTTGGCTGCTGGCACCAGAGAGCTGCAGGCAGGGCTGGGGGTGGCCAGGGTGTCCTGGTGGATCTGACAGGGTCAAAAATAGGCTTGCACGTCTGCTGGCTTGCCCAGACATGGCTTTCTGCTCTCCTTCCTTCTGTTTGGGGAGCATCATAGAATGGTTCAGGTTGGAAGGGACCTCAAAGCTCATCCAGTTCCAACCCCCCTGTGCCACAGGTAGGGACATCTCCCACTGGAACAGGTCACTCAAGGCCTTGTCCAACCTGGCCTTCAACACCTCCAGGGAGGGTGTGGATGACAGAATCACCCAATGTGATCAAAGTTGTGTCATCCACAACCTCCCTGCCAACCTCTGCCAGTGTCTCACCAACCTCACTGCAAACAACTTCTTCCTAACATCCAGTTTCAATCTCCCCTCTGCCACTTTAAACCCATTCCTCATCCTCTCATTACAAGACCCTGTCAGTAGACCCTCCCCAGCCTTCCTGTGGGCAACCATAGGAAAAAGGACAAAAGACCTGGAGCCATGGAGGCTGAGGATCCAGGCTTACCCAAACTTGTTTTGTTCCTGCTTGCATCCTGTGCTAAACAAGGTCATAGAATCAGAAAATCAGTCAGGGTTGGAAGGGACCACAAGGATCATCTAGTTCCAACCCCCCACTGCCATGCCCAGGGACACCCTACCCTACATCAGGCTGCCCACAGCCTCAGCCAGCCTGGCTGCAAACACCTCAGTGGCTGCAAACACCTCAGTGCCTCAGTTGCCTTCTCCATGCCAACAACAAAGACACTGTGCCCATTCCTGTGTATTGTGCAGCCCTGGGTCACCCTTCTGCCCTTCACCTCAGGGAGGTTGTGGCTGCTCCCTCCCTGGAGGTGTTGAAGGCCAGGTTGGATGAGGTCTTGAGCAACCTGTTGTAGTGGGAGGTGTCCCTGCCTATGGCACGGGGGGGTTGGAACTGGATGATCTTTGAGGTCTCTTCCAACCTAAACCATTCTATCTCCAGGGATGTGGCCCCAACCACCTCCCTGGGCAGAGGGAATTGGCTGGATGGTCGCACACAGAGGGTGGTGGTCAACAGCACAGGCTTGCTGTACCCCTATCAGGGAAGATTCTATGACTCTATGATTCTATCTGTGTGTAAATACCTAAAGCTTCTTTGCATGTACTCAGCTTCTGCCCTGAGCCCATCTAAGTGGGCAAGCGGAGTAATTAACTGCCAGAAACCTCCTCTTCCAGTCTCATTGAGTTAATGATTAATGTTTATGTACTGGTAGTTGATAGTGTTGATAGTTTAGATAGCATCTAAACGAGAGGCAGGTTTCTAGTGCTCTGACATGGAACATGCTTAAAGGAGGGTTACAGGGATTATTCATTACTCAAAAAATTGCCTGGATGGTGGCACGCAGAGAGTGGTGCTCAAGGGCACAATGTCCACCTGGAGACCAGTGCCAAGTGGCATCTCTCAGGGGTCAGTGCTGGGCCCAGTGCTGTTGAACATCTTTGTCAGCCACATGGGCAGAGGAATCAGTGCAGCCTCAGCAAGTGTGCAGATGGCACCAAGCTGTGTGGCACAGGAGACTTACTAGAGGGCAGGGATCCATCCAGAGGGACCTGCACAGGCTGCAGAGCTGTGCCCAGGCCAAGCTCAGGACATTCAACAAGGCCAAGTGTAAGGTCCTGCAGCTGGGTGGGTGCAATCCCAAACACAACTGCAGGCTGGGTGGGGAATGGCTGAGAGCAGCCCTGANCTCTGCAGCCTGGAGAAGAGAAGGCTTCCAGGAGACCTTATGGTAACCTTCCAATATTTGATGGGGGCTCCAGGAGGGCTGGGGAGGGACTATTGACCAGGTTTTGTAACAACACGATGAGGAGAATAGGTTTAAAGTCTCAGAGGAGAGGTGCCGAAGGCCAGGCTGGATGAGGTCTTGAGTGATCTGTTCTAGTGGGACGTGTCCCACTGGACACTAGTGGGAATTGGGGAGGGGA
>VWZI01002949.1:0-13440 GCA_013396835.1 Psilopogon haemacephalus | reverse complement strand
CCCTCTTTACTCTGCTTTCCTCAGACCCCACCTGGAGTACTGTGTAGAGTTCTGGGGTCCCCAGCATGGGAAGGATATGGAACTGCTGGAGAGAGTCCAGAGGAGGGCCACAAAGATGATCAGAGGGCTGGAGCACCTCTGCTATGAGGACAGGCTGAGGGAGTTGGGACTTTTCAGCCTGGAGAAGAGAAGGCTTCGAGGAGACCTTATAGCAGCCTACCAGTATCTGAGGGGGGCCTACAGGAGGGCTGGGGAGGGACTGTTCACAAGGTCTTGCAATGATAGACGAGGGGGAATGGGTTCAAATTGTTGGAGGGGAGATTTGAACGGGATGTTAGGAAGAAATTCTTTACAGTGAGGGTGGTGAGGCACTGGAACAGGTTGCCCAGGGAGGTTGTGTCTGCTCCCTCCCTGGATGTGTTCAAGGCTAGGCGCGATTAAGTCTTGAGTGACCTGATCTAGTGGGAGGTCTCCCTGCCTATGGCAGGAGGTTGGAACTGGGTGATCGTTGAGGTCTCTTCCAACCTAAACCATTCCATTATTCTATGATTCTATGATTCTATGATTAGATTAGGAGGAGAAATGGACAGTGCCATAAGGTCCCCTTGATAGTTTTCTATTTTCTTACTGGAATGTTTGTTCTGCTTTCTGAAAAAGAGATTAAATCAGTTGGACACTCTCATAATCACAAAACAAACTCTTTCAGGCAGCACGTATTTCTTTTCCTTCATAATATCCTGGAGAAAGCCCCGACAGTAATTGCCCTATACTAGAGACAGGGAACTGTTTTAAAAAGACAAATACGGTTATACATAAGGGGAAGGATTATAGTTCATCACTGTGATAACTCATCTTAAGCCACTCTCAAGTTGTTTCTCTCATCTGCAAGAGCAGAAGTACATCAAATTAGTCTTGCCCATGCTATCAGAATAAGATGCTAGTCATCAACATGACACTGTACTCTCCTGTGCTCAATACGTGACCCTTAAGCCTTGATCCTCCTGTGTGTTCACTTTTTCCAGAATACACAAAAACATTCTTATTTGTTCGCTTGTTTTAAATTACATTCTCCGCTATACATAAATGCATTTCTGGTTTTTGCTACTCTTGTTACTGTTATTTACGCAATAATCATTTCCTAATTATCACAGCAGCTAGTGCTAGCTCTGAAAACATTACTAGCATTATCACACCACTTATCCTAGTGTGTTTCACAGTATTTAATTTTTTAAAATATTTTCTGATTGTTTATCTTTTCCTATGTTAAGTATTTATTAAATGCCTGCCACACTCAGCTTCAGTCATACTTCCGTAACTCCTTAAGTGTTTAATGCCTTAGCTACTTTAACTCCTTAAGTTCCTAATTTTATGTATCTGATTTTCTTTGTATTCATCTTCAAAAACACAACCAGATAAATCTCACACTACCAGTAAACTAAGAAATTGTTCTGTCATTCTGAGGATTATGTTGATGATGTATGCTACATCACAGAGTAAATTAAATTTGTATAAAGATCTGGGAAATTTGACTATGAAGTCTTTGTTTATCCTATAAGACTATCCATTTGGAAAAAAATGTGTAAAGAAGACTAGCTCCATGACATAAGAACAGTCTGTAACAGCTATAGTTAATAAGCAATAAGGAATATGCAGGACATTAACAAGACAGCACTCAAAAGTTTGTAAAATTCAATGAATCAAGTTGCTAAGTCTCTCTGTAAAGCTGCCTTGTAAGCATCACCATGACAGTTTGGACACAGCTAAGAAGCAAATTTAGGATAATGTCAAATGGGCATCTACAGAATTTAAGTGCTGTAAACCTGGGGTAAAATATAGAACCAGATCTTCAAGATCATAACAGGATGCAATAGTGTTTTGTCATGGTTTTAAAGAAAAACCAACAGACAATGAAGCTCTCAAATTAATTGAACGGAGAACAGAATTATATTTTGGATAGAGAGATACAGGTAGAAAATTACAAAGCAGATACAGAATCCATAATGACCCCCTTGATTTTTTTCCCCAACCCAAAACTAAATCTATGATCCCCAGTGCTCCATTCCTCCCCCTCACACACACTCCTCTGCCATCCATAGGCCTAAACAAAAGGCTGTGGAGGCCCCAGAGCAGGCCTGCTTCTTACATGTTTGTCCTGATAACGCAGCTCCAACCAGACATTGCTGGAGGGGGAGGAAAGGAGAGAGAGCTGGCCTCACTGTGAGCTTATAAAGAGATAGCAGAATTATGGGATTGAATAACAGGTTTTTCCTAGTCCCTAGAGGATTTTTAACCCTATAGTTCCCAATCTGAAAAAACATGTTTCCACTGAACAAGTTATCATTTCTCTGAACAAGTTACAGTTTCACCATTCACATCTGTAAACAATTGAATGAAAAAAACAAAGCTAGAGAATTAAAGAGATTCTATGGATACAGAAGGCATAAGGGCTACTGAAAATGCTTGGATTGGTGATTACTGGAAAGACCCAAAACCTGCAATGGCCAGACAGACCGGTGTCCAGTAAGTGATAAACCATATAATTACAAAATTACAGAGTATAAAAGCTACTGACTGTTTCAAATTGTAATCTGAAAGGGCAACTTCACAGTTATGCCTCTTAGCAGTGCTGGAGAAAGCAAAGGAAAATGTGTTAAAGGCCTAATGAGGTGTGTGGGTTGAAGTCACAGCCATGGTTTATGGCTGTTCAGGTTGTTAGTTCCTACAACGCGTCACTATTCAAGAGAGAGAGAGGGTATGTGAGGGAGCAGTTATAGGAGGATTTGTATGGGAAGGCATATTCTTACAGGATAAACTGCAAGATTTGCTTTCTCTTACTTCTTCCTGAACAGATCTGACAATATATTTTAAAAGAACTATTTAATTGATTCAGCATTTTTACAATGCAGGAGACATACTTGTTTATTTTAGCAGGCTGGGGAATTGCTCCCTCAATGACCTTAAAAAGCATAGTAGAAGAAAAGGAGATAGGGCCTCAGTATATCAGTAGGAGCAGAAAGCGCAGAGGGACTACTACATAAAGTGTTAGATGGGACTCCACCAGTGACAGAATGTCAGTTGTGGCCTTTCTCAGAATGGTCAAATTCTATCCATGCAACAGAGAACTTGCATAACTGTCCCTTGCTAAACTTCTACCTTCAAAGGGCATCTTCTGCAGTTGGGTAGCTGTCATGCACAGAGAAAAGTACAAAAATTACCAGGTCCCAGACATCTTGTACGGGTTTCACTTGAGGTGCTCCACAGACCTGTGTCTAGTTCAATAATATTTATTTTGTTTCATCATGTAAGTATTGAATGTACAATCTGTTAAGAACTCCAAAATAAGAACAGCCTATTTCTCACAAATGCAGTGGGTGTGTAAACACTGCTATGGAGAAATGTACTTTTAGTTATTTTCTGAATGATGAAACAGCTGCATATCCTTCCCCTGGGTTGTCAAAAGAACCGTTGTATAATGGCAGACCTCAGAAGTACACCAGAGATTCTCAAGCTGGATCTGCCAAGGCCTCTTCTGTGCCTCTCCATCAATCAAGTACACTTTTATTTTCCTTCAATATAAAAGGCAGCTATTTCCCTAATTAGTACACAAACAAAGTATTTCTGTTTTTGCTCAAAGTGTCACAGCTTAATTACTGCATAAACAAGGATTTTTTCTACTCTAGAAAAATGAGATTTCTCAGTAAACAACAAGCATGTCAATACAAGTCTTTCATGCTTCAATTATTTCACAGTAAGCTATGGCATATCATCTAGTGCAAAACAACTATCAGTATACCATGTTGTGGCACCATAAACAACATTGGAATAGCTGTTTACCTATCAAGAAGTCATGTCAGAAGAAAATGAAAAAAGAAAATCAAGGGAAAAGTAAGTTAAAGCAAATTTTTCCATTTCTGCTCTGGTTACTTTCTCTAGGTTATGACTGTCCACATGGAAAACTCTTATCTGTAGAGACAGCATGAAATGTTTTAGGTTTGGGATTTTTTTTAAATTTTATTAATTTATTTCAGGTTTGTTTTTTTTAACTTTGATGAAATAGCTGTGTCTGACAGAAGACTAATGGAGGGGGGCGAAAAAAGTTTCTCTTAGTGTAAGAAACCTATGTCAGAAGAAAGAGGTCTTGGTCATGGGCAAGGAGCAGGAGCCAAGCATCAAGGTAGGGCAGAGCACACTATTTCTGAAAGCCAGCTTGGGGGCATGTAGAGAAGAGGAGGAATAAACACTCACAGGACAGTTTCTAAGTGCAATCCACAGAAGCAAATGAAGTACAGGAAATGTTTTGCTAACAGAGTAAACCCTTCAGATATAACTTAATGTGTGCTGCTTTCAGACTGATGAAAAACAATCTAAGACTTTTGTTTGTCTTGGCTTTGATTGCAGAGGTTAGCTAGAGACTTCAACTTACCATAACACAGAAGGATCTGGAAAATGTTTTCTCCTTCTCCTGAGGAGAGGGTACTTTGGAAACAGGTTTACAGCAAGTCTTGGTTTCAATTACAGCAATAAACTAAGCTGGGTTTGATCACATTTTCATTTTTATTTATTCTTTTCCTTTTACTTTTTTCTTTTTCTTTCTCTCTTTCTTTTTGTTTTCCTTTATATTTTTCTTTTTTATTTTCCTTTTTCTTTCTCTTTTTATTTTATTTTTTCTTTTTCTTTTCCTTTTCCCTTTTTTATCTTTTTCTTTCTCTTTCTCTTTTTATTTTTATTTTTCTTGTGTTTTTATTTTTAGTTTTATCTTTCTTTCCCTTCTCTTGCTTTTCTGTTTCTTTTTCTTCCTTTTTCTTTTTTTTAATCATCTTTTTCTTTTCCTCTTCCTCTGTCTTTATCTTGGCTGACCTCTTTAAGATACACATCTTGACTGTCCCTTCTGCAGCTGGGTTCCATACTACATATTTGGAGAAAGTAAGTTTGAATGGCTTGCACACAGTTTCTGATCTGAAAGGAGAAATTTTCAGTTGTTTGAAATTTCTGAGGAAGCATATGTTCTGTTTTACAAAGTTTTTAACACAGGCAAGAATTTTGAGCACTGAAAAGCAAAACTTGTATTACAATTGTGAAAGAATGATTTTGTATTAAAGAATGAATCACATAGGAATGCAGCGTAAGTCACTTCTTCCCCAGACTTTTTTCTTTTTATATGCTGTAATCCCAGAAGATGTCTGGTGCAGGAAATGGAGATGCCTCTGCTGTCATGAAAACTCTTTTACTGGATAAAAGAAACAACTCTTCGTAAAGGAGTGGCCTCAAAAGAAATTCTTCAGACCTTTGACCCACAACAAGCACTATATTTTAATTTCCACGTGGAAAGAACACTGCTGCATGTACAAGTTAATCTGGAACAACCTTTTCTTTAAAAGGAAACTCTCCTGTTGGGTGTTTGAAAGTGCTTCTGTATGGCAATACTTCACAGTAATACTCCACAGAGGTATACAAGCATTTTCTTCAAACCAAAAATCCAGAAGAAAGGTGGCCAAAACTTCACAAATCTCATTTTGATCACATTTAACTATATTATGATTTACACATTCTAGCATTATTGTTCTTCAACATTATAATCTTTGACATTTTCTCACAAAACACATATCAGAGCTCACATGGCCTAAGAAAATGGCACCACACTGAAGTGGGAATCATGCTATGGGTAATGGTATGGGGTATAGGCTCTTTCTATACCATGAACCAGAAAAATAACTGGGGCTTTAAATTTAAGGCAAGTCCTGTGCGTCAGAGGCAAAAATGTTGAGCTTTTTAATATTAGGAGAAAATATTGCCTATTTAATTCTGCTTGTCTTCCTCTTGTAGATTAAGATTGTATGTGTGCCCTAGAGACAGCTATTATCTTATCTGCTTTAAACCACAGATAATAAGATTGTATAAAAAGTTCATGTTCAGAGTCATCTCTCAACTCTTAATTCTTCTTATCTCAGAGATATAGCACATTCTTTCCTAAATAAAGGGCATCCACACATCTCTTGCTTTCAATAGACATGTGTGTATTGCACTAATAGAACTTTTAGTCCCTCTGTGGGATCAAAGCTCCAGTAGTGTTGCCAAAACAGATAAAATTAACATTGCCACATAGTCCATATTCATATAGCTATGATTAAGCCAAATAAATTCAAGTGTTTTTGAGAAACATTTATCCTACCATAAATAAAAGTGAATTTGCACCTATTTTCTGTCTTTCTTTGACACAAGATTGAACATTTCTTTCTTACTCTCTGTGTGACACTGGATAATCTCAGCCAAATGTCACAGAATCTTTAGTTTATTCCTCTTTAACCAATTTAAAACTGATTGCTTATCAGTCCAGTTCCCTGTAGAGGGAAATTTATAGGCTCTGTTCATAATGCATACTTCGATAGAAGGAATCGTAATGTCACTTTTTCCTCTTATGTGAAACTTTTAGTGGCTGTCACAAAGGCCTGGTCTAAAATATGCACATATCTGGGTTTATTATGGTGTAGAGTTGAAGCAGTGACTAGTTAACAGAATTATTTTGATACGATGCGATTTTAATTTCATATGTGACAAAAATGAGACATAGAAAAAGTTCACTGAGCTATTCAGACAACCTTTTATTACAAGCAAGAAAAAAAGTGAACTAAAACAAACTACAGAAAGTTTCCACAGGAAGCAAAGGACAATTGAAAAGGAAGCAATCCTGCCAGAAAAGTCTCAAAACATTTGAAACAATATATAGATAAAATGAAAGGCAAAAATTATTTTAAAGACAAATGTGTCAAATAATTTCTAAGAAGTCTAGCATTTTAATCTAGCTCTGGCAAGAGCTTGATTAAAAGGAATGGCAAACACAAACCACTGTGCCATTGGTAGGCTCAAACAAAGTGTATTTGAGTACTGCTTACATAAAAGATTATGTAAAACGAAGCTCAAGCATTTATATTTAATTACATGCTTCAGTATGATGATAAAGAAGGGAGGATAATCTTAAAGGTACTAGTCCTAGACATGGAAAAACTATCCTGCTTCTATTTCTGTCAGTCTTTGAGTTTGTGGGTGAAGAATTAGCCCCCACTGTGCCTCAGTTTGTCATATTACAAGCTCATAACATTGTTTATAACATCTGGTTTTAAGAATATGGGCTCTGAGTCATTAGGAGTGAAACATGTTATTTGTGCTGAAGCTGTACAGTAAAGGGAGTACCTAGGAACTTCATCATCATCACTGCATCTATGCACTATCAAAATAAAAATGAAAAAATACTTTCCAATTTCCTATATCCAAATCTCCACTACGAGTATAAACCATTCTGGTTTGTATGACAATGCGTCACTTCTACAGTCACCAACATATTGCATTTGAGCTAGCACCCCTCAGAAAAAAATAGAGTAGAATTATACTTGTTACCAAGCTTCTTTTTCTTGTGGGTGTTTTGTTGTTGTTGTTGTTGTTGCTTTGTTTGTTTGCTTGGGTTTTTTTCTAATAAAATTGCCAGGAGTGAGGTTAGGCATCGTGCAAAAGCTTCAGTGAAGTTAGAAAATAATAGTTTTTAAACTAGTTTTAGTTTTAAAACTACTAGAAACTTCTGAACTTGCTGAATTTTAAATTATCTCAGCACCTGCTACTAATATGCACTTGGCTCTAAATAGACTGAATTTGTGTCCCACAGATCTTCAACACATTAGCACTTCCAGTGTCTGTATTCTTGAATGGATGATACTTTCCACTTTTTCTTGAAAGGTCCCAACAGCACTTTCATGTCCACTAACAAGGTGCATTCTCCAACCATCTACCCTGGTTTCCATTACAAATCCATTTCCTCCTAAACATGGGGTTCCTTTTGGGGATGTAATTTTTCTATCTTCCTGCATTTTCTTTCATTTCAAAGAACACACTAGAAAATTATCTGGATGAGTAATTTTTTTAAAAATAGAAGGAAACTCATATCAAGACACTCGCCCCACCTCTCTCTAGCTCAAGAGTTTCTAGTGTCCTACCTTGCTGTGCAGCAAATGGTCTGTGATTGCACCCAGTTTAACCAGCACTGTAGCCTTTTAGTTCAGAGTCTTGGGGGAACATTCTGACAGTCTGATTTTCTTAATCTCACAGATGCAAAACTGGATCTATTCCTTTCCTGGGGATCTTTGACATCGATATGCAGGAGGGCTGCTTGAATCATCTTGTCTAGAAGTTAGGTTTCAAAAAAAGGCCTGATCTTTCACTGAGGTATTTGGAACGAAAAAGAAAAAAATAAACACCCACCCTTGAAGAAAGAGATTGAGCTTAGTACTCAGAGCAGAGGGATATAACCACCTTGTCCTGGTAGGACATAAATCCTGCCCAAATTAGTTCAAACTCCTGCTCTTTCCTCCTCCCTTTGCAAGGTCCAGGAGTTTGAATGTGAGCAGAGTGAGGGTTTAAACAAAGGAAGCCCCATGCCACATGAATAAGTCAGGTGTTTTGGTGCTGTTCCTCAAAGCGTTAGGGTAGACCTCTAGGTTGCAGGACTTTGAATCTATTAGCCAAAACAATGGACGCTAGTGCCTATTGGTCAGTTCCACCCTTCAAAATAGGGTATTTAAAGAAGGGTGATTTAGAGCCGTTGCTCACCTTTTCCTGCTGCCTCCGTCAGGATCAGACATCTATTTGCACCTCTCTCACAGCGGCCATGTGTTAACGTCATGCATTACAGCCTACAGCAGTGGCAAGGCAAACTTTTTCTCCACCTCTTCCTCAGGATTCTATAACTATCGCGTTTGTGAGTATAGTTGGGGTTAGGATTTTCCCCTGTTGTCAGGCTCCTTATTTTCCAAGTTTCTGAGTGTTTAGGCTGTTTAAACTGTTTGATTCAGTGTTTATAAGCAATTTTGTGTGACAACCTTGCCGACTGAACATCCAAAGAACCCCAGGGAAATTTTCCCAAAATCTCGATTATTAATAATAATTTAAAAATTAATAATAGCAACACACCTACAAGCCTGAGCCGGGTAACTGTGATCTGCTCCTGTCCCAGCACTGGGGACTATTTCTATTTCTCTGAGTGTGGTCACTGTGTTGAATGACCTAAATTTGCAAAGCACGTTTTAGGCCACCCACCCAATAATGTGAAGGCTGATCATGTTAATTTATAGTTTGGCTATTGCACCTCTCCTTCCTACTCTGCATATAGTAGCTGCACAGGTCTAATTCCAGGTTTAGAACTTTCCTTGTGAACATAGACTGAAATAAGACACTTCTACAGTGCCTAGGATCTAATTCCACAAAATGGGAGTTTGTCTGCTAATGTCACAACAATTCTGCAAATGATGGCTTTGGGTTTTGGTTTATACATGAATTCATAGATTCATAGAATCATAGAATGGTTTAGGTTGGAAGAGATCATCCAGTTCCAACCCCCCACCATAGGCAGGGACACCTCCCACTAGATCAGGTCACTCAAGACCTCATCCAGTCTGGCCTTGAACACATCTAGGGAGGGAGCAGACAAAACCTCCCTGGGCAACCTGTTCCAGTGCCTCGCCACCCTCACTGTGAAGAACTTCCTCCTAACATCCTGATCAAATCTCCTGTCCGCCAATTTGAACGCATTCCCCCTCATCCTGTCATTACAAGAGCTTGTGAATAGTCCCTCCCCAATCTTCCTGTAAGCTCCCTTCAGATACTGGAAGGGTACTATAAGGTCTCCTCGAAGCCTTCTCTTCTCCAGGCTGAAATGCCCCAACTCTCATAGCCTGTCCTCATAGCAGAGGTGCTCCAGCCCCCTNTATTACTAAAATTAAACATGAAGGGAGGTCTTTTGCTAATGGTATGAGGTACATAAACTTAAAAAAAAAAAATCATTTGGACATGAATTATTGATTCCTGCTGAACACAGGGTATAAAAAACCAGATGTGACAACAAATGAAACAACTCTGGCAGAGATCTTTTTATTATAACGTATTATTTCCCCATTTATAAAGATGATGAATACATTTCATCTCCAATTTCTGAACTTCAGTAGAAATCAACCTCATAAATAGTTAAAATAATTTGGTCTTTGAAATATTTTCTAAAACAACCTAAATTACATTAAAGAAAGTGCATTTTTATACAATTGCTGGCAAAGAGTTTATTATTAAAATCATGTATTTCAGAGGATTACAAAGAGTCTGATAAGTATTTAGATAAAATATTCACAGTCCTCTTGCTCCTTTGTGTGCACCAACTTTTAACACTGAGAATCAAGAGGAACTTTATCTGCCCTTCACAGAAGATTTTTTCTTAATTGCAAGGTCCTTAGTCTTTCAGAACAGGTGTCCCTAGCCCTCACTGGATGATCATACATCTGCTGCTTCCACTGTTATTTAATTTATTGTCCTTGGAGAAGAAATTGTTCACTTGATGAGCTTCACCCTTTTCAAACTGCATGTAGAAAAGTGTTTGGGTTTAATATATTCTTTACTGCAGGAATTACACAGACAAATACTCAGCTGAAGCACTAACGAGGTATTTGCATGAATAAGTAGATGGCTTATATACACAATTTCATATGCATCTTGAACTTGAGCCTGACAATTGCAAAGAATTAGGCAATACCATTTTGGTTGAGTTTCTCAAGATTAATATAAGTCTGTCTCTGCTTCTGAAGGTAAGATAAGTGTCTTTTTAGGAAAGATCAATAAAGCCACTAGGATATGTTCAAATGAACTTTCAGCTATTTCCTTTATCTGATGGTGTTGGTCTTGGGGTTTGTTTGGGGTTTTTGGTTTGGTTTGTTCTGGGTTTGTATTTTTGTTTTGGTTTGTTTTTTGGTTGGTTGTTTGTTTTTTTTGTGTGCTTGTTTGCTTGCTTGATTTTTTTTTTCCCTGATGGGATCTAGGAAACTCTTAAATTAGGGACATTAATTAAGCCTTTGAGTTCTCAAAAGGCTAAGTGGAAAATAAACTACCAAATTAAGACCTCTTATTTCAATATTGTGTTATAGACCCAGCATATGTTCCACTCACTGGAAAAGGCCTTCTTTCCATAGGAAACCTTGCAATTCTTTTACATTGTGTGTTTGTGGGAACTGGTACTTCACATTTGGAAGCAACTTTTTAACTGATACTTTGCAAACAGCTACTATGTCTGTTCAGATTATTTATTGTGCTCATTCTTTATATTTGCTTCATATGACTTTTGCTTTCTGATTTCTTTGAGAAATGGAACACATTTGACTCCAGGAATGATACAGCCTACAGCATTAAATACTAACTGGATAAAAAGACCTTAATTTTCTTCCAGGGCCTCTATGTGTTGTGAGTCACTTCACTTCTTCAAGCCTCTATTTCTAACAGTGAAGCAGATGATGTTACATAATTTTTAAACCCCTTTTGAGATCTCTTGATGAAAGGTGTTCTGTAAGAATTAGGTAATATTTCTGTTTACATCTGCAAGCACTTACTGGTGTCAAATTAAAAAGAATGTGTACTTGTGTTCTGCTGGAGTCATTCTTACTTGTTCTTTCTCCTGTTGCATTAACAAAACAGTTCAAGCAAGTGATTATCTTCTCCTATACCACTGATGTTCATATGTTTTGTTATTTTTTTTTCTCTTTTCCTACTGTCCTAAACTATACTAACAATATTAAATTTCTTTTTATATGAAAACTGTAGTTATGTATCTAAAATCTGTATCAATCCTTTAGAGGTCTGATACAAGCTATGCTGAGATTAGTAAGAATCTGAAAATTTCAGATTTTTTCAATGACCTTGCTTTTCTTGTTTTCTTCCCTTTTTTCTTCTTTCTCTTGTTTTGATTAAATTGTCGAAATGAGTATTCACTCAGGAAATTATATATTTTTTATGAGCAATATTTGGAGTACACAACATCTTGGTACTTCACTTCCATAGAATCATAGAATGGTTTAGGTCATGTCATCTTACAAAACTTAGGTTGGACTTCAGGAAGGAGTTCTTTACTATGAAGGTGTTGAGACACTGGAAAGGTTGCCCAGGGAGGTGATGGAGGCCTGCAGATAAGAAAGGACGGGGCTCTGAGCAGCCTGATCTAGCTGGAGATGTCCCCACTTACTGCAAGGCTATACAGACTAGGTCTCTGGAGTTACCTTCCAGCCCAGTGCATACTAGGATTCTATGATTCTTGATAACTGGGAAGAAAATGTACTGCCATTTAATTCTTACAACGGGGT
The DNA here is from genome assembly GCA_013396835.1 of Psilopogon haemacephalus. Taxonomy (NCBI): domain Eukaryota; kingdom Metazoa; phylum Chordata; class Aves; order Piciformes; family Megalaimidae; genus Psilopogon; species Psilopogon haemacephalus. The sequence goes on along the minus strand of VWZI01002949.1, from coordinate 1,285 downwards.
TATTTATCCTAACCCCTGTTTCCACATGTTTGCAGAAAATTATTTATATTTTCTTTGTGATTAAAGATTCCCTTTACTCTCCTGTTCCTTGCTGTTTAATGTGAAATTACATCAATTAAGATTTCCAGGGTATACCACTCCAAACATATTTCTATGGCTGTTTCAAGCTATTTACAGTAACTAATGTTGTAACGGGAATATCACTTTGGAAATATGGTATCAGTGAATAGCAGTAAAGGTTCTGCTAATGGCCAGAACTCCTTGTACCATGGGAATAAGTTGCCGCTCAAGGCCCTGTCTTCAAGTTTACGTAAACTGATATACCACCAAATTTGAGTGTTCAGTGAAGCTCTACAAAGTTATCACTGCTGAAAGTCTATCTGCCCCAATTACCCCAATAGTAAAGCTGGACAGAGTAAAAGCAAGGCCTTTGCAAATTAGCAGACTGGCCTGAAGATTGTTATGGTGCAGGAAACTAAAGTCTTCAGTTTCACACTTCTCAGGAAACTCACACACACTCTGTAGAAATTGTTAGGATCAAGAAATATTGATTTATCACTATGAGACATCAACTTTCCAACAAGAGAAAGGGAGATTGAGCTGGTATTCATCCAATATAAAAATACATTGACATTTTAGTTTTAAAATTTGTAAGAGGGCTGGTACCTCACCTGGTATAATATTATCCTAGTTCTTGCATTACCTAAACACAAAACCGAAAAATAATGATTATAGGTTTAAGAAAGACTCATGAGAATTTAAAATATTACCGATTTGGGATGATCCTAAGTTGATGGGGGATTTTATATCAGAACCTGGAATGGCATACATATCAGATCTATTTTCTAGAGGTGAATTCTCCTTGTAGGAGTATTTGTAGTAATCACACAATGTAACTTTTAAGTTTTGAATCACAGAATCGCAGAAGCTGGAAGGGACCGCAAAATCTAGCCCAATCTCCCTGCCAGGACAGGTTCACCTATACCAGACTACACAGAAACGTATCCAGGTGGGTCTTGAATATCTCCAGAGAGGGAAACTCCCAGTGTCCATTGTCATCCTGTTTATCTAGGAAACCAACACATTGACAAGAAGCGTATTGTTTTAACCTTTATACCAGCTCATTTTTTAAAATGTCAAGGCAATATTTTTATATATAAACCTGCAATTTCTAGTTTGCAAAATTCACAAGTATGTTCTACAATCTATAAGAAAAGTGAGTAATCAAGGCTTTGCTTTGTAGGCTTGTGGTTTTATTAATAAATTAAATTAATTCTATAAAAAC
>VWZI01002945.1:0-10736 GCA_013396835.1 Psilopogon haemacephalus | reverse complement strand
GAGACCTTGGAGTGGCCTTGCAGGATCTGCAGGGGGCTACAGGAGGGCTGGGGAGGGACTATGGACAAGGTCTGGGAATGAGACGAGGAGGAGGAGGAATGGGTTTGAAGTGTGAGAGGGGAGATTGAAAGTGGCTGTTAGGAGGAAGTTGTTTGCAGTGAGGGTGGTGAGACACTGGCACAGGTTGCCCAGGGAGGTTGTGGAGCACAGAAGCACCCAATGTGATCAAAGATGCTTCTGTGCTCCACAACCTCCCTGGAGCTGTTCAAGGCCAGGTTGGCTGAGGTCTTGAGCGACCTGTTCTAGTGGGAGGTGTCCCTGCCTATGGCACAGGGGGGGGTTGGAACTGGCTGAGCTTTGAGGTCTCTTCCAACCTAAACCATTCTATGGTTCTATAAACCCAACAAAAATAAACGAACTTTGGCATAAGGCGGAAAGCAAAGGCCAACAGCTTCAAATTCCAGCCAGCAGCCTGCGCAGGCTTATCTGCCCCTGGGAGAGATGGACAGGAGGGTGTGGTTTTCTAACCCTTCAGATGCCCAGGTTTATGCAACCCAAGCTCTCCTTTGCACCTCCTGCCATGCCAGCAGGGCTGCTCTCTGCCCGCAGAGCCGGGCTGGAGGCTGAGCGCTACACCCGCAGGGACTCCACCACGGCTGGATGAGGCACCCAGTAGAGGCAGGCAGGTGAGTTTGAGCAAGCTTGGCTTGGGCTTTGGGCTCTCCCCCACCTCTACCTGGGCTTTGGGCTCTCTCCCACCTCTACCTGGGCTTTGGGCTCTCCCCCACCTCTACCTGGGCTTTGGGCTCTCCCCCACCTCTACCCTTCAGCTGGGTGGGAGCTGCGATGGGAGTAAAGGCAGAAAGAGCGAACTCAACCGGCTTGCGGCAGGAGGGAGCAGGTCCCCATCTCAGCCTGCAGTGCCATGCAGCAGGGCAGCAGTAAACATTTTTTTTTTTGCTGTGCCTGCTGGTAGTGTTGCAGCCTCTATAATCTATCTCCCCATAACCTAATGCAGGGATTATTTTCATGGCCTCACAGAGGAGCTGACGTCCAACGTACCTGTAGGCTGCCGCGTTGCTTGGTCGCCAGTGCTGGAATGCTTCTTAGACAGATGCTGAGCTGCCTGGATGCAGAAGTGCCATGCTTAGTTGATTATCTTTTCTATTATTCGCTTGATGTTCTTATTTTCTGCCTGCCTTTTTTGCTGGGAAGGTAGACAAAGAGTGCTAAAAGCCAACTGCTTATCCGTGGGGAGTTGCCATTAGTCCCGCAGCTGCTTTTAGCCCATCGCTGCTTTGTTGCTGTTTGTCTTTTTAATCCCCTGGGAAATCATTTTTTCTCCCCCTCCCCCCACCCTGGTTAAAGCCTACAAAGTCTTTGCTGCAGACATAGGAGATAAATTGAGGCTGTGTTCATCCTTATTGCATCTAGGAGCTTTGGTTTGATGCAGCTGAGGTGAGGGGAGAATGAGAGGGTTTGGTTTTTTAGCTCATGTTCTCCTCCCCTTCAAACCTGCACTCAATTCTCAGCGAGTTTTGTGGCTCAGTGCAGAGAATGAGAACTGGAATTTTGGTTTTTAGCTCAGGTTCTCCACCACTCCAAACCTTCACTCAATTCTCAGTGCAGAGAATGAGAACTGGAGTTTGGTTTTTAGCTCCTGTTCTCCTCCACTTCAAACCTGCACTCAATTCTCAGTGCAGAGAATGAGAACTGGAGTTTGGTTTTTAGCTCAGGCTCTCCTCCACTTCAAACCTGCACTGAATGCTCAGTGCAGAGAATGAGAACTGGAGTTTGGTTTTTAGCTCAGGCTCTCCTCCACTTCAAACCTGCACTCAATTCTCAGTGCAGAGAATGAGAACTGGAGTTTGGTTTTTAGCTCCTGTTCTCCTCCACTTCAAACCTGCACTCAATTCTCAATGCAGAGAATGAGAACTGGAGTTTGGTTTTTAGCTCCTGCTCTCCTCCACTTCAAACCTGCACTCAATTCTCAATGCAGAGAATGAGAACTGGAGTTTGGTTTTTAGCTCAGGCTCTCCTCCACTTCAAACCTGCACTGAATTCTCAGTGCAGAGAATGAGAACTGGAGTTTGGTTTTTAGCTCAGGCTCTCATCCCCTTCAAACCTGCACTCAACTCTCAGTGCAGAGAATGAGAACTGGAGTTTTGGTTTTTAGCTCCTGTTCTCCTCCCCTTCAAACTTGCACTCAGTTCTCAGTGAGTTTTGTGACTCAGTGCAGGTTGCAAACCTGTGGATAGGTCTTGAGTGCACATAAGTTCTTACAAGGTTCATTTCTACTAATCCTGATCACTCGTGGAGAAGGTTGTGTGGGCACAGATGAGCCAATGTAGAAGCCAGGACTGCAGTGAGGATGCCTGGACATAGAATCATGGAATCAGTCAGGGTTGGAAGGGACCACAAGGATCAGCTAGTTCCAAATCCCCTGCCATGGGGAGGGGACCCCTGCCATGGTGCTCAGGGACATGGTTTAAGGTGGCTCTTGTAGAGTAGGGTCCAAGGTTGGGTTTGGTGATGCTGAGAGGCTTTGTCTGTGATCTTGAGACTAGGGAAAAGACAAGCAGGGAGTGGGCTGGAGCCAAATGCAACGTTGGGAGTGCAATTTGCCCCCGTTCAGAGAAATCATTGTCCCAGGAGGGTGTCAATCCAGCCCGGGAAGCAGCTGGCAGCCCTTAGCAAGGAATTGCTGGCACATCACAACCTGCACTTCACCATTGCTCTGCATTTCAGGGGCAGAGCTGCAGGTGCATTAAAAGTAAAATTGGAGAGGCTTTGCCAGGTAGGAAGTTTCAGGCTGTTCATCTCCCTTCTTTCCTTGTGCAGGAGTCACTGATGCTGACTCAGAGGGAGTGCAGCATTGGGCTTCTGGAGGAGGCTCTGCCTGGTAGGAGCTGCTCGCTCCTCCCTCAGTGTTTACTGAAGGTGAAAGTTTCTCCTTCCCTCCACTCCCCCCTGCCCCTACAATCACATGGCTCAGGGAATGATCTTCTCACACAGTTTCAACCTGAACCCTTGGGAAGAGCCTGGGAGAGGTCGATTGCATCACAGGATCAAAGAACTGTTGGGGCTGGAAGAGACCTTTGAGATTGTTTGCCCAGAGCTCTGCCCTCGGCCTCCTCTTCCTCACACTAACCATTCCCAGCTCCCTCAGCTGCTTCTCAACAGATTCATTCTCTATACTCTTCCCCAGCTCCTCTGTTTCACACTGACCATCCCCAGCTCCCTCAGCTGCTCCTCATCAGATTTAATCTCCAAGCCCTTTCTTAGCTTCCTTGCCCTCCTGGACCCACTCCAGCACCTCCTTCCCATGCACACAGCTACAGGGTTCAAGATACTGTTGAGATGCTGAAGTTAAAGCATATGAGTGATGTTCTTATCTCATTTGCTGTTGTCTTCCAAAGCTGATTTTCATTTGTGGCTCTTGGTATTCAGTGGTCTCAGCTCACACAAGGTTTCACAAGTGCAACTCAGTGTTGGAAAGTGTCTTGGAGCATGACTTTGGTTTTTGGTGGTTTCAGCCTATGAGAGTTGGGGCTGTGCAGCCTGGAGAAGAGAAGGCTGCCAGGAGACCTTGGAGAGGCCTTGCAGGATCTGAAGGGGGCTGCAGGAGGGCTGGGGAGGGACTATTGACAAAGTCTGGTAACGAGAGGAGGAGGAGGAGGAATGGGTTTGAAGTGTGAGAGGGGAGATTGAAAGTGGATGTTAGGAGGAAGTTGTTTGCAGTGAGGGTGGTGAGACACTGGCACAGGTTGCCCAGGGAGGTTGTGGAGCAGAGAATCACCCAACATGATCTTTGATCACAATGGGTGATTCTGTGCTCTGCAACCTCCCTGGAGGTGTTCAGGACCAGGTTGGATGAGTCTTTGAGGGACCTGTTCTAGTGGGAGGTGTCCCTGCCTATGGCACAGGGGAGTTGGAACTGGCTGAGCTTTGAGATCCCTTCCAACTTAAACCATTCCATGATTAATCATCTCATCTTGATACCACTATTTAAAAGGATGTTCTGAGCTAGGTTGTCTGCTCCTGCTGTGGCAGGGGGGGTTGGACTCAGTGATCTCTTTGGTCCCTTCCAACCCCTGGCATCCTGTGATCTCTTTGGTCCCTTCCAACCTCTGACATCCTGTAATCTCTTTGGGTCCCTTCCAACCCCTGACATCCTGTGATCTCTTTGGGTCCCTTCCAACCCCTGACATCCTGTGATCTCTTTGGGTCCCTTCCAACCCCTGGCATCCTGTGATCTCCTTGGCTCCCTTCCAACCCCTGACAGCCTGAGGCAGCTGTGGCTTGTAGGAGGGATTGGAAAGAATTTTCTAGCCCCTTTTTTACAAGGACTCAGATGGAAATGGCAAGAGGGAATGGGGACAAGTTAGTCCTGAGGTGATTGCTGTTGGAATGCTCAAGATAATTTTTCACCATGAGATGTTGGAATCATCTCCCAAGGCAAGAAGTGGATTCCCCTGCATTGGTCAGCCTTAAGACTCAGCTTGGCAGGGTGCTGGAACAGCTTCTTTAAGCTCTGCTGTCATCTAGAAAGGGTGGACCAGGGGATGCTTGGAGTCCCCTTTTAATTTGATAAAGGGCCACTGGGGTGGGCTGCCCAGGGAGGTGGTGGAGTCCCCATCCCTGGAGGTGCTCAAGAGGAGGCTGCGTGAGGCACTCAGTGCCATGGGTTAGTTAATTAGAAGGTGTTAGGTGATAGGTTGGACTGGATTGATTCTGTGATTCTGTATCTGGTACCTGTATTCTGGTTCATTCTGTGATTCTGTATGTGGATGGATGCTCCAAGTGCAGAGCATAACCCAGGTCCAGGGGTTAGTTAATGAGAAGAGTCAGGTGATAGGTTGGACTTGATGATCCTGGAAGCCTTTTCCAACCTGCTTCATTCTGTGATTCTGTGTCTGGGTGGATGTTCTAAATACAGAATATAACTCAGTGCCATGGGTTAGTTAATGAGAAGAGTAGGTTGGACTCCATTGATCTTAGAGGTCTTTTCCAACCTGGTTAATTCTGTGATTCTGTGGTGGAGTCTCCATCCCTGGAGGTGTTTCATGAGGCACTTGGTGCCATGGGTTAGTTAATCAGAAGAGTTAGGTAGTAGGTTGGACTCGATGATCCCAGAGGTCTTTTCTAACCTGGTTCATTCTGTGGTTCTATATCTGGATGGATGTTCTAAGTACAGAATTATAACCCAGTGCCATGGGTTAGTTAATGAGAAGGGTTAAGTGATAGGTTGGACTTGACTGATCTCAGAGATCTTTTCCAACCTGCTGAATTCTGTGATTTTATGAAACATCCCTGGAGATGTTTAAGAAGAGGCTGCCTGAGGTCCTTAGTGCCATGGGTTAGGTGATAGGTTGGACTTGATTAATCTTAGAGGTCTTTTCCAGCCTGCTTAATTTTGTGATTCTGTGGTGGAGTCCCTATCCTTGGAGGTGTTTAAGAGGAGGTTGGATGAGGCAAATAGTGCCATGGATGAGTAAATTAGAAGGGTTAGATGATAGGTTGGACTTGATGATCTTAGAGGTGTTTTCCAGCTTGGTTAATTCTGTGATGGAAATCCCATCCCTGGAGGTGTTTAAGAGGAGGCTGCATGAGGCAATTAGTGCCATGGGTTAGTTAATTAGAAGATACTGAGTGACAGGTTGGACTTGAGGATCCCAGAGGTCTTTTCTAACCTGGTTCATTCTCTGATTCTGTGTCTGGATAGATGCTCTAAGTACAGAGCATAACCCAGTGCCATGGGTTAGTTAATGAGAAGGTGTTGGGTGATAGGTTGGACTTGACTGATCTCAGAGATCTTCTCCAACCTGCTGAATTCTGTGATTTAATGAAACATCCCTGGAGGCTGCATGAGGTCCTTAGTGCCATGGGTTAGGTGATAGGTTGGACTTGATTAATCTTAGAGGTCTTTTCCAGCTTGGTTAATTCTGTGATGGAATCCCCATCCATGGAGGTGTTTAAGAGGAGGCTGCATGAGGCAGTTAGTGCCATGGACTAGTTAATGAGAAGATATTGGGTGATAGGTTGGACTGGATGATCTCAGAAGCCTTTTCCAACCTGCTTCATTCTGTGATTCTGTATCTGGATGGATGCTCTAAGTGCAGAGCATAACCCAGTGCCATGGGTTAGTTAATGAGAAGGTGTTGAGTGATAGGTTGGACTCAATGATCTCAGAGGTCTTTTCCAACCTGCTGATTTCAGCGATTTTAAGGTGGAGTCTCCATCCTTGGAGGTGTTTAAGAGGAGGTTGGATGGGATACTTAGTGCCATGGATGAGTAAACTAGAAGGGTTAGATGATAGGTTGGACTTGATGATCCTTGGGTTGGAACTGGATGATCTTTAAGGTCTCTTCCAAACTAAACCACTCTATGATTCTATGATCCTAGAGGTCTTTTCCAACCTGTTTCATTCTGTGATTCTGTGTCTGGATGGATGTTCTAAATACAGAATATAACTCAGTGTCATGGGTTAGTTAATGGGAAAAGTAGGTTGGACTTGATTGATGGTAGAGGTCTTTTCCAACCTGGTCAATTCTGTAATTCTGTGGTGGAGTCCACACCACTGGAGGTGTTTCAGAGGAGGCTGCATGAGGCACTTGGTGCCATGGGTTAGTTAATGAAAAGGGTTAGGTGATAGGTTGGACTTATCTCAGAGGTCTTTTCCAGCCTGCTTAATTCTGTGATCTGTGATGGAGTCCCCATCCCTGGAGGTGTTTCAGAGGAGGCTGCATGAGGCACTTGGTGCCATGGGTTAGTTAATTAGAGGGTGTTAGGTGATAGGTTGGACTCAATGATCCCAGAGGTCTTTCCAGCCTGGTTAGTTCTGTGATCTGTGATGGAGTCCCCATCCCTGGAGGTGTTCAAGAGGAGGTTGGATGAAGCACTCAGTGCCATGGGTTAGTTAATTAGAAGGTGTTAGGTAATAAATTGGACTTGATTGATCTCAGAGGTCTTTTCCAACCTGGTTAATTCTGTGATCTGTGGTGGAGTCTCCATCCCTGGAGGTGTTCAAGAGGAAGTTGGATGAAGCACTCAGTGCCATGGGTTAGTTAATTAGAAGGTGTTAGGTAATAAATTGGACTTGATTGATCTCAGAGGTCTTTTCCAACCTGGTTAATTCTGTGATCTGTGGTGGAGTCCCCATCCCTGGAGGTGTTCAAGAGGAGGTTGGATGAAGCACTCAGTGCAATGGGTTAGTTAATTAGAAGGTGTTAGGTAATAGGTTGGACTTGATGATCTCGGAGGTCTTTTCCAACCTGGTTAATTCTGTGATCTGTGATGGAGTCCCCATCCCTGGAGGTGTTCAAGAGGAGGGTGGATGAAGCACTCAGTGCCATGGGTTAGTTAATTAGAAGATGTTAGGTAATAGGTTGGACTCGATGATCTCAGAGGTCTTTTCCAACCTGGTCCATTCTGTGAAAGAATAAAGGAGTAAGAAATCAAGTCCCTTCAGCTGCCTGCGTGCAGCAGATGACAGCTGACCCCGTGGAAGGCTGCAGGAAGCAGGAGGGTTTGAGCACATCATTCCTCCTTAGTTTCTCATCAGGGGATGAAGCAGCAGCCAATTGTTCTCCACACCCACAGAACCAGTTCTGGAAGCAGGAATTAGCTCATCCACAGGCTGGATTGCCTTTGCCAGGCTGGTGTCACCTGGCCTCTGCTGGCTGCCAAAGCCTTTGTTATAAGGAGAAGGTTACAAGGGCAATCAGCACCTCCCCATGAGTGGTAATTAGCCAGGGACTTGATTGGGGAGTTCCCCTGCACAAAGCCTCCATTAAAGCGGTGACAAATCAGCTCCCGTGAGTAGAGCTGTGCTCAGAGCTGCTGCTGCTGCCCAGCACTGAGCAGAATCAGCCTCCAGAGGAGGTGTTCTGGTAGCTGAGGGCTTGGCCATTAAAATAAACGAAAATCTGTTAGCTGAGACATTGGCTGGGCAGGAATCTTTAGTCATTATCCTGCTGCAAGGGGGAAACTATAGCACAGGCTTAGCCTGAGAGATGCTTTGACTCCTGCTCCAGGGCTTGGGGTGTGTGTGTGTGTGTGTCCTGGCCCAGGGCTGGGTGCTTGCCTGCCCTGGCCCAGGGCTGGGTGCTTGCCTCCCCTGGCCCAGGGCTGGGTGCTTGCCTGCCCTGGCCCAGGGCTGGGTGCTTGCCTCCCCTGGCCCAGGGCTGGGTGNGCTTGCCTGCCCTGGCCCAGGGCTTGGTGCTTGCCTGCCCTGGCCCAGGGCTTGGTGCTTGCCTGCCCTGGCCCAGGGCTTGGTGCTTGCCTGCCCTGGCCCAGGGCTTGGTGCTTGCCTGCCCTGGCCCAGGGCTTGGTGCTTGCCTGCCCTGGCCCAGGGCTTGGTGCTTGCCTGCCCTGGCCCAGGGCTTGGTGCTTGCCTGCCCTGGCCCAGGGCTTGGTGCTTGCCTGCCCTGGCCCAGGGCTTGGTGCTTGCCTGCCCTGGCCCAGGGCTTGGTGCTTGCCTGCCCTGGCCCAGGGCTTGGTGCTTGCCTGCCCTGGCCCAGGGCTTGGTGCTTGCCTGCCCTGGCCCAGGGCTTGGTGCTTGCCTGCCCTGGCCCAGGGCTTGGTGCTTGCCTGCCCTGGCCCAGGGCTTGGTGCTTGCCTGCCCTGGCCCAGGGCTTGGTGCTTGCCTGCCCTGGCCCAGGGCTTGGTGCTTGCCTCCCCTGGCCCAGGGCTTGGTGCTTGCCTCCCCTGCCCCATTCCTTGGTGCTTCCCCAGTCCTTTGGATTTGGAATTGTGACCTTTCAGTACCTTCAAGGGGGCTACAAGAAAGCTAGGGAGGGGCTGCTGAGGCTATCAAGTAGGGATAGGAACTGGGAGGAATGGAACCAAGCCAGAAATGGGGAGATTCAGCCTCGATGTTAGGAAGAAGTTATTGAGCATGAGAGTGGTGAGAGGCTGGAATGGGTTGCCCCTGCAGGGAGGTGTTTGGGGCCAGATCCCTGGAGGTGTTTTTGGCCAGGCTGGCAGAGGCTGTGGGCAGCCTGCTCTAGGGTAGGGTGTCCCTGGGCATGGCAGGGGGGTTGGGACTGGCTGATCCTTGTGGTCCCTTCCAACCCTGACTGATTCTAGGATGCTGTGATCATTGTGGTCCCTCCAGCCCTGACTGATTCCAGGATGCTATGATCCCTGTGGTCCCTTCCAACCCTGGCTGATTCCAGGATGCTCTGATCCTTGTGGTCCCTTCCAACCCCCGATGATTCCAGGATGCTGTGATCATTGTGGTCATTTCCAACCCTGACTGATTCCAGGATGCTGTGATCATTGTGGTCCCTTCCAACCCTGACTGATTCCAGGATGCTATGATCCCTGTGGTCCCTTCCAACCCTGGCTGATTCCAGGATGCTATGATCCCTGTGGTCCCTTCCAACCCTGACTGATTCCAGGATGCTATGATCCTTGTGGTCCCTTCCAACCCTGACTGATTCTAGGATGCTGTGATCATTGTGGTCCCTTCCAACCCTGACTGATTCCAGGATGCTATGATCCCTGTGGTCCCTTCCAACCCTGACTGATTCCAGGATGCTATGATCCCTGTGGTCCCTTCCAACCCTGACTGATTCCAGGATGCTATGCTCCTTGTGGTCCTTTCCAACCCTGACTGATTCTCTGATCCTTGTGGTTCCTTCCAACCCCGACTGATTCTAAGATTCTCCCTGCCCACCCCTCCAGCCTGTCCCCCTCTGTCTGGATGGCAGCAGAGCCTCCTGGGGTGGCATCCACTGCCCCCAGCTTGATGTCCACCCAGTTAGGAAGCTGCCCCTGGGCTGTAGCCCTCTCCTAAGCTGTTGGCATTTACTTGCTGGCTACCTTCCATGGGCTTGTGTGCTCCAGGTGCCAGGTTCTTGAACAGGGCTGCTCCCTAGCATCTCTCAGTGCTGGCAGGGATTGTGGTTTTTTTTATTAAAGAGGGAAGTTTCATGCAGGTCTACAATAGGGATTTTTTTTTTTTTCCCCCTGCTCAGAACCTTCTCATTCAGCCTTTTTTTTTTTGTTGTTGTTGTTGTTGTGTATTTTTTGGTGGATCCAGTTACTTAAAAAAAGCAGGTAAAATTTAGCTTACAGACTTTTAGCAGACCCATAAATCGAATTCACAACTAGATGTAACCTTTGGTGGCATTTAAAAGTTATTATAATAAGGGTTGTGTGTGATCTACTCGTAATTTGTGCAACCTAATCATAATTGTATGTAAATGACAGCAGCTGATTGAGGTGCAGCCTGAGTAGAATTGAGATGCAGGTGATGAAATCCTTGCTCTGCTTGAATCAGCTCCATTTTGCTAATGAGTGCCACGGGCCAGAGGTACTCCCTGAAGCCTTTGCTCCTCCCACCTGGCAGCCTCCTGCTTTAAGTTGCTGCTGGCCTCTTGTGGGTCCATAAAGCTGAGGATGCAGTGCTAGGAGTCAAAAAGATCAGGTCTGGAGAGCACCTCCATGGCCTCACTGCTGCACAGGGACTCCTTCAAGTTGCTTCTGTCCTCCTGTGGGTCCATAAAGGTGAGGATGCAGTGCTAGAAGTCAAAAAGATCAGGTCTGGAGAGCACCTCCATGGCCTCACTGCTGCATAGGGACTCCTGCAAGTTGCTTCTGTCCTCNACTCCTGCAAGTTGCTTCTGTCCTCCTGTGGGTCCATAAAGGTGAGGATGCAGTGCTAGAAGCCCAAAAGATCAGGTCTGGAGAGCACCTCCATGGCCTCATTGCTGCACAGGGACTCCTTC
>VWZI01002940.1:0-12326 GCA_013396835.1 Psilopogon haemacephalus | reverse complement strand
TTGTGTGTGTTAATTGTAAATAAGTTTGGGAACGTTTTCTTTGTATATTTAATAAACTATTTAGTATTTTTTGTATTGGCCTCATTACAATTCACTTCTGACCTGCATCCAAAGCCCTCCTTAAGGATCATGTCACCAAGTCTGGATTGCTTTCAGGAGAGATGGTTGCCTAATATGCTATGAGGTAAGTCATCCCTTCAAAAGTGTCTATAGAGAACCTGGTGTGAAGCGGATACAAAGCAAAGTCTTCACTTATGTTACCATAGAATATTTTAGGTTGGAAAGGATGTCAAAGATCATCTAGTTCCAACCCCCTGCCGTAGGCAGGGACACCTCCCACTAGATCAAGACACTCCAGACCTCATCCAGTCTGGCCTTGAACACCTCCAGGGAGGGAGCAGCCACAACCTCCCTGGGCAACCTGTTCCAGTGTCTCACCACCCTCACTATGAAGAACTTCCTCCTAACATCTAGTTTAAATCTCCCCTCTGACAGTTTAAACCAATTACCCCTCATCTTGTCATTACAAGACATTGTGAATAGTCCCTCCCCAGCCCTCCTGTAGGCCCCCTTCAGATCCTGGAAGGCTACTACAAGGTCTCCTCAAAGCTTTCTNAAGACATTGTGAATAGTCCCTCCCCAGCCCTCCTGTAGGCCCCCTTCAGATCCTGGAAGGCTACTACAAGGTCTCCTCAAAGCTTTCTCTTCTCCAGGCTGAAGAGCCCCAACTCTCATAGCCTGTCCTTACAGCAGAGGTGCTCCAGCCCTCTGATCATCTTCGTGGCCTCCTCTGGACTTGCTCCAATAGTTCCATGTCCTTCTTGTGCTGGGGGCTCCAGAACTACACACAGTACTCCAGGTGGGGTCTGACAAGAGCAGAGTAAAGGGGGAGAATCCCCTCCCTTGCCCTGCTGGCCACACTGCTCTTGATGCAGCCCAGGACACAGTTGCTGTCTGGGCTCTGTAAGCACACTGCTGGCTCATGTTGAGCTTTTCATCCACCCAGACCCCCAGGTCCTTTTCCCCAGGGCTGCTCTCCAGCCATTTGCCACCCAGCCTGGATTTGTGCTTGGGATTGTGCTGACCCAGATGCAGAACCTTACACTTGGCCTTGTTGAATTTCATGAGGTTAGCCTGGGCCCACCTCTCCAGCCTGCCCAGGTACCTCTCAATGGTATTCCTCCCCTCTAGCAAGCCAACTGTGCCACACAGCTTGGTGCCATCTGCAAATATACTGAGGGTGCACTTGATTCCTCTGTCAATTCCACTTGTAAGACTATTGTTGGGAAGACATAGAGGTGAATCTCAACATAAAACACGAAGAAGGAGTTGCAGAGGGTGTAGGAAACACAGAGAATAGACAGAAAAACAGTGGGCAGCAAAGAATCAAGGACTTACAGAAGGGAAAAGTAGTGGTGCCATCAAGAAGATGAAGAAATGGTTAAGGTAAGGAGATGAGGGAAATATAGAGGGCAGAGACCATATGGCTGAATAACAACCTTGGAAAGAATTGATAGAGAACCATGGGACTAAATGAATAGGATGAGAAAACAGAAGGGAGGAAAAAAAAATGTGAAGGAGGAAAAAGTTTTCCTCCAGGACATGGGACAGGAGGAGAATAATCCTGTCCCCAACAGCAGCTGCACAGTACCACATTTTTTTATGCTTTCAAAGGAAAACTCTCATGTACTGCATGTTAATTAAATGATGGGGAGAAAAAATCTGAAAGTAAAAAAGAGAAAAAAAAGAAAAAAGAAACTTTCTCTGAGCAGACACCTGCTATAGCAGCTGAGAGACAGCTTAGCTTCCTTATGATTGTTGCAAGGATTCGCACTGTGCTTCTCTTGGAATTATGCCAAGCACTGACCACGCAGCACCACAGTAATGGAATAGCCAAGGACATTTTAATGATTATGAGACACTGGAAGGCCAGGTTTCTATCCAACACTATTGATATTGTAATAACAAGCATAAAAGGATGATAAAACCTGAACATCAGATTTTACCTTATTTCTTTTGAAAAAGATATATGGTTTCTTTAGAAATTCTTGTCCTCTGCACTTTTTTTTCCCCCAATAGATATGAAAAGGTGGATAGAAAGTTAACTGCCAGTAATCGAAAATAAAACCACAATGCAATCTTCTGCTTGTCTGTCTTCATTCTAACCTAATTCATCTAAAAATGCATCATTTTGTACATATGGGAAGCTAGGACGAGTTCATCTGGGTGCTTTTCCAGTCCAATGTAATTGTACATTTCTCTGCTGTAAAAGGCCAACAGAAAATTGGATTTGATATTTTTCACTTCTTTTTTTTTTTTCCCACTCCTTATTTTTTTTTCCCCCCTCTGTAACCATCCACTTTCAGGACTTGAAAGTTCATAAACAGGATAGAGTGGAGCAAAAATCACTTAGCATTAGATTTTTCTGCTCTGCTTTGAGAACAGATTTTTCAGTTTATGTTCGTATTTGTAGAGCCACCACTGGACCAAATCCTTCAGTGAGCTGTAACTGAGAGCAGATTCAAGAAGAACATCAAGAACTTTTTAAAAATTCAACCCAGTAACCAGAATAATTTGATCTTTTATTGGCAGTGCATGACTGTTGTAAAAAGTAATTAAATACAGTGACCATTAATTGCCAAGTAACTGTAGACAAATCCATTCTAAACTGTGTTCAGTTAATTCTTGGAGTCTGCTCTGTACTACAGTGAGCTTCAGGTCAGACAAATATGTGCATATCTACATTCATGAATTTGTTGTATTTTGCACTTTTCCTTTTTTTTCTATTTAAAAGGGATCTTTTATATTCTTAACAGGGACACTGTGCTGATAGATGTATTTATTTATTTATTAAGAAATAAGTTATTCCTGAAAGATTCTTCTATTTTACATGCAAGCAAATAAATAATGTGCACGTAACACTCATATGCCTCCTTTTTAATTGGAGGAAGTTATTTTCTTATAAACCTGATTTAGTTTGATAAACGTGAGAATGTACCACAACAGATAGTTTTGACTGTGCAAAATACTGGTCTGGAGCAACATTTAGTCATGGCATAGTAAATCCACTTATGAGTCCCCTGAGACAGCCTGGTAGGTTAGAGTAACAGCTCCATTATTTGGAGTTTCATGTCTATCAGCCTCCTCATTAGCATAGTTTTGAGGTTAAACAATGGTGTTAGTTTTCTGTGTACATCCTTCTACTTATTCATTATCAAACTAAAATGTTTATTTATGCTGTCTTCTAGATCAAATGTACTGGATCATAAAAACATAACTTTCCCAGTAACAGGGTACTAGTTTAGCATCTAACTTTAATACGGACTGGAATCATCCCAGAAACAGGTTTTGAAAGTGGTTATGGAGTTTGGGGTTTTTTTCCCAAGAATGAAGTATTTGTCTTGATAAGCAGGGAAAAGTGGAAAGTCTTCCAATGGTTTCAGTGGGTTTTGGATGGTTTTTGGAAAATGCTTAAAGAAGCTCATACATCTCTGCCTATTCAACAAAATAATTTAAGGACACAAATCAGTGGATTTTGTTTTGTGCTTTGCTAATCAAATATTCAATATTGACAAAAATATTCACCACTAAGTGAAAAAAAAAAACCCAAAACAACAACAAACAGTGAGGCCCATGTCTTGTTTTTTGTCTATGCTAGAATAAAACAAATAAACATTTCCCCTTGAGTTTAAGAGAACACTTTGTTTCCAAGCTACTATTTACTCTCATCACATCTATTCAGATCTTTAACATTAGGTAGAAGTATTCCAATGTGCTGTTTGCCACACTTTAAGCTCACAAGTAACAAATGACACTCCTTGCCCATTTCATGGAACTCAGTATTTTTTTGGCGATGTCCTCAAGAATGTGAGGTACTTATTGACAAGTGAATGAATGCAAGCCAGAAGTGTGCCCAGGTGACCAAGAAGGCAAACGGCATCCTAGCCTTTGTTACAAATAGTGTGGCTAGCAGGACCAGGGAGGTGATTTTCCCTCTGTATTCAGTGTTGGTCAGGCCACATGTGGAATACTGTGTTCAGTTTTGGTCACTGCAACACAGGAAAGACATCGAGGTACTGGAGTGGGTACAGAAAAGGGCTTCTAAGCTGGTGAAGGGCCTGGAGAACAAGTCCTATGAGGAGTAGCTGAGGGAACTGGGGCTGTTTAGTCTACAAAAAAAGAGTCAGAGGGGAGACCTTATTGCTCTTTACAAGGACCTGAAAGAAGGTTGTAGAGAGGTAGACACTGGTCTCTTCTCACAAGTGATAGAATGAGAGCAAATGGCCTGAAGCTGTGCCAGGGGTGGTTTAGACAGGATACCAGGAAAAATCTTTTCCTGGAAAGGGTTGTCAGGCACTTGAATGGGCTGCCCATGGAGGTGGCTAACTCACCATCCCTGGATGTGTTCAAAAGCCATATAGATCTGGTGCTTGGGGGACGTGTTGTAGTGGCAGTCTTGGTGGAGTTGGTGACTTGATGATCTCAGGGGTCTTTTCCAGCCTGTATGACCACTCACTAGCCAAAAATCTTGTGGATCCATCAGTGCAAATTTTTATGGAGCACTAACTTAATGCTTCCTATTAGCCAGTTAGCATAATTGTGTGATGGGAGGCCAGTGCATCTCTGGGTGACAGCACTGAATAAACACAGACAGAAAGAAATTATGAAATACAGACAGTACTCAATTTCTGGGTAAATATCTATGAAGTACACACAAGTGTCTCTAGAATATGCATTATTTTGACTGTTTGTCATAAGCAGCTTACAGACCCCAGGAGCAGTGTCTGTTTCTTGAAAACCTGAAATGGCAGGACATTTTCTTATTCAAGACATCATGACTCTTACTTGCTCCTCCATCTCTACTTTTGCCCAGTTACAGCTACAAATGGCTTAGGAAAAGCCTGAGCTGAGCTAATTTAATTAATTTCTGTGTTCAAAATGAACTACAGCTGAGCAGCATTTGATGGTGTTCCCAAGAATTGTGTGTGAACCCACAAACAAGGGAAAATTGCAGATCAGAATGAAGCTCCTGTCAGCTGTCATTTTTCACTGATTATTTTACTGTAATTATTACTCCTTGAAAACTGGCACACATAGTAAATTACAAGGTTATTAAATTTTTTTGAAGATGTACTATATTTCTTCTCTGAATTTTTCAAAAATAAATTACTTCTTTTTATATGTTTATACTAAAGCTCAAATCTGCCACAGAGAAACTATATAATGTTTTAAACTAATGTGTGTGCAATGCATGTCAATTTTTCTCTTTGGCATCTCTACGCATTTTTAAGAGATACACACACACACGCATATAAAGAGGAACTCTTCAGAACCAATCTGATGTTTTTATGAAATGAATTGCATGACACTCAATATATTATGATGTATCTGTTCAAAATGCAGCATTACAAGAAGTACAAATTCGCTATGTTACACTTCTCTAACCTTATGTTTTCAGTACAGCCCTATGCCTTTTTAGCACTGACTAGGAAATCAGATTGAATATGTCTGAGAATACGGTTTCACATTGTGCATAATCCCGATTCTGCCACTGAAGAAAATCAATGAGGGTGAAGCATTGATCTTCTTGCAGAGTGCAAATGCAGTTAGCTCTGAAGCACACTGCTGGGAATTTTGTTATTCAAGTCATTCGATTGCTCAATGTGTTTGCTAGCCAAGTTCTTATCATGCAGCACCTCACTAGCCTAAGCTTAGCTTCAGTTTTATATATATAGTGAAAAAAAAAAAATCTCTTTTGGAAGAAGAATAAAGCTTTACATATGCACAGTTCTTCTACTATGCATATGTTTGCTTAAGGCTAAACTGAAATGTCTTTTCTTCAATGACATTTCACAATGTCACCAAATATATGAAAGTCTTGCTGAAGGATGTGTGAATATGAATCAGTTCAGGAAAATATTTTTCTTCTGTTATGATGGATTTTTATTTCAGTTTGAGCTGGTTAGTCAGTTTGTATTCCCTTTTTCTTAGAGAAAGAATTTTGATTGAGTATTTCTTGATGCTGCCAAAATATACAGATATTCTTACATAATTACAGGTATGACAAATGTGTACACACACACACATACACACTCCTTAGATAGAGACATGTACTTATTTTTTTATTTATATATGAATTATATTTCATTCTTCTCAGCAGAAATATTTTCCAAAGTTACAGCCTTCCCACTGCAGACAATAAATCAGACATTTTACAAGTTATTTAAGATGAATAATTCAGTGCAGTTACAATGCAGTGTTTTCTTTAATGAAAATGTATATTATTTCCACTAGAATAAAACTCCATTAACTAAATTCGTGCTGAAAGATGTGAGAGAGAACTGATACGTTCTGTGGCAGACACTGGTGCTTAACAATAGGCAGGATTCTGACATGCTGAAGTACCCTGATGTTACTTAATGCATCTACTCTGAGTTATGATTTCCCATGTTATTGTTGCCATGCAAATAGAAATAGCTGAGCCAGGTGGTATTTGTATAAAGACATAACACTTACCAGTCTGCTTAAAGTTGTGACATATAAAACAGTTAATTGGAATATTAAGCAGATTAAGATAAAGAATTCTGTTTTAAAGCATACTAAGAGCAGACAGCAGCTCTGGTTGTAGAAAGTGAAAGAAAACACCTTTTCTGGTTTTATTGTTAAGTACTCAATATTTAGAAAGCTGAAATATTAACTGAAATACTATAGTAAGTATAGTAGATGAAAAGGATGAACTGCAAACAAGACTTATCTGAGAGATTAATATGTGTTGTTCTTTATATTTTATGACTACATGCTTGGCATAATTACAGCAATAAAGTAAACAAATAAAGTAAACAAATTCAGAATGTTTCATATTAAACATTTCCACTGGCCACTCAGTGTTTTACCAGCTGAAGTTCACAAGACATAAAGACTTTCTACATTTAAGCACAGAGCTACTTTGTATTAGAAACAATTACAGTAACTCACCAAACGCATCATACAGAACACAATTGGAGGTGAAAGGTTCAATACCAATTGTGCAGCAGTATAAAATTAATAGCTGAGCTTCTTATCTGTTTCAGTATCAGTGGATGAAATCCACTCACTTCAAAATGTGAATACTTGAGAAATTTTGATGTTGCACAATTAGATACTATTTCACAATAATATGTGAATATATCAAATATAATGTTTCTCATGAACACACCACAAAATATAAAGAGTTGAAACAGAAATGAATAAAACATTCTGTCTCAAGGTGGAAAAGAAACTCCTAAAAATCATTACGAGCGAACAAATTAAATAATTGTTTTCTTTTATGGTCACTGGCATGTGGGCATCCATTAATTCAAAAGTTAACATTACAAAATACAGAATGATCAGACCTTCTTAATTAGAACTAGTCTAAATCCCAAACTAGCCCAACAACTTTCAGCTGCATGGCATCTACAGCCTTGCCACTCTACCTCTTCACATATTTGAACCTCCAAGAATTTTCAGATAACAGAAATACCCATTTTTATTTCATCCTTATCATCTTTGAAGCTGAGGCTCTAGTCAAAGCAGGTATGTTTACCACAACTTCATTACTAGTCTGCTTTTTATCCGTATCATTGGCTCACCTCAAAATAAACCAGGAAGAAGTATATATATATACTTCTTAATATATAACATAAAATGACTGGAAAATATCTTGATAAACTCAGCATCCTTAAAAGAACTGGTTGGTTTAATTATTAATTGTGAATTAAATATCTGGTGACTTCAGATATTTTTTTCCTGTATGTGAATAATTTGTAAACTAATCCTGATTTCCACAAAATCTCTTTTATGCTTCTGTGATGAATAGTTTATGCAAACAAATATTAGCCCATGGCTTGTTTGCAAACTGCTGACTTAAATGTTTGTTTGCTATTCACGGCAGATGACTTATCAGAAACAGAACACTTTATTGATTTAGTATCCTGATAGTTTTTAAATTTTAAAGGAACCACAATGGACTCTGAACTGTATGGGCAGTGGTTTTGGTGCATATGAGGAGAGGAAACACGGACTACCCAGATGAAAATGAAGCAGAGATAAAATTAAATGTATTAAATTAGACTACAGGATTATAATACAACACCGAGAAAATAATTACCAATCAAAATTACAAAAATGCAATCAGAAACAAATCCAAGGTTTTGTAATTATCTTGTAACATAGAACATATTTCTAAAAGAAGTGGAGAAATACAAAGCCATTCTTTGACTAGCTCAAATTCTGCAAAGCAACACAAACATTTGCCAGTAAGAGAATGGTGTCCAGAGTCAAGACCTGACATTCACTTACTGTTGCCTTCAGACGCAGCCTGCTTCTACGGTCCCAAATTCTTGTTGTGCATTATTAAGACACCTCAAGTTAAAATGAGCTGACTTCATAATTTAGACGTTTCTAATGAGTATATATTAGTTATGTTTTCTTTATGCATAAGAAAATGGTGATATTTGTCAGTGACATGTTCAACTCCTTTTCATGAGACATAGTTGGCTATTACCTTAGCTAAATGCTATTATGTAAAACTGATTCTGCAAGTTTCTGAGGAGAAATTTTAACATAGTACCAATTCTGAGTGTCTATGGCTCAAACAAACAAGAACTGGCTAAGAATAGGTTTTCTAGCATTAAAATCACAGACTGGCATGGGATGAGGGCAAGTTCTATACCAAGCGCTTGTCTGAAACAATGTCAAAGCATCCAAACTTTTTGTCTGATGGTGAATTAATAATAAAACTTTATTTATTTATGTATTTATGTCATTCTTTTGTATACAGCACAGCAAGTGTTTCTTTACTTTCCCAGTAATAAAACAAAAAATCAGGTCTTTGTGGTGAAGTGCAAAGTGCCCTTGCTGGAACTCAGTCAATATCAGACACTTAATCTAGATTTGAACTTCATGACTGTGCAGTCACCTGTAGCAGATGCTTAAAGACATAACAGGATTACAGGTTTAAATCTTATATATTGGTGCTTTTTGAACCTTCAAGGTGTTATTGAAACATTATTATGCATCTTTATGTGAACTCTCTGCCACAGCAGCTTTCCTCAGCACACAGAGTTTTGATCTAAGTCTGTGGTTCTTGATGAGATATGAATTGCATCACTGTCTTTTTCCAGCTTGCTACATTAATCAAAACCTATCCCATTTATTAAACTGCTTCCTGCAGCTCAGGCATTTGCAATTCAGAATGCCAGCAAGCTGCCAGGCACTGTGAAGGAAAGAGGTGGGGCAGATCTGAGTAATGTACAAATTGAATTTCAAGTGTGTGAACAGCCTCTTTATCTTTTGGTGACACAAGCAGTGATTGTAACAATATTCTTAAAGGAAATTAAACCTGTAGCCGCTGTTCAATCATTGAATAGTTACTATAGCCCTTCCCCACAGTCCTTCCGGAACTACTGATGAGTACAACCTTTACAAAAATGCACAAAGCCTTGATTTCTGCACAGTTAACCTTTACAAGCTGGAACCCTCCTGTGGAACCTGTCTACGATAGAGGATGGTTTAGAATGGAAACATATACATGCATNAAAAGAGAGAGAGACAGAGACAAAGAAAGGATTTGGATAGAGGCATTAAAGTTTCCCACACAGTTGATTACCTGCTTCTTTTGTTTTGATCAGTACTTTCTGCACTTCTTATATTCTACAGGTAACAGTCAATCCAGAAGTCTAGCACTGAAACTGTTTTTCTCAGAAATATTCATTGTGATTTAGAAGTCACTCAGTCAAGAAGCTGACAAAGCAAAAATTCACTGCAATCTTTAAAGATGAGTGTTCCACTAAAAAGATAGTGGATATTAGGTGCTGCACTCAAACAGTTAGCAATCTCCCACCTCTCCATCACTGTTCCTCCCCTGTCCATCTGATACTCTTAACAGACTCCAGCCACCCAGGTTTGTGTGGGAGAATAACTGTTGTAAGATATCTTAGCAGAGAGTAAGTTACAGATCATATAAGCTGGTGGAATAGCCTGTAAATATCTGTCATAGAGGAGTCTTGATGATGTTTTATTCCACTTCCAGGGGTTTTTTTCTTACTATCCTTGATGGTGCAATAGTTGTTTGAAAAATTTAAAGTATATATTAAGCCAATGCCAGAGGCAAAGCACTCTCTCTTGTACTTAGCTGATTTGGTTTATTGAGTATGTCTTTGTGGAAGTGATGTTTGGGGTAAGATACTTGGAAAAATTGCTTTTCCAGAAACAAATGTAATCTATGCATTCATAGATTTGTCTGTATACCTTTTAGTTTGGCATATAGAAATCTTATGTGTTCTGTCCCAATGTCTAAACTTGTCACCCTGGTAGTAAAAAATTCCTGCTCTTGTATTTTCTTGAGTAATTTCAGTCAGTCTAAGATATCAACCAAAACATTTAACAGAGAAAAAGAATGAACAATATTAAAACACAAGAAGCATTAAATGGTTGAAAGGGTCACAAAAAGAGTAAAAATTGGATAAATAACTAACTGGCAAAACTATTTTGCCTTTAATAACAAATTGGATGTTTCATCTTGAAAAGTAATATATTAATTGTCACAATTTTGGATTCCCTGACCAAACTGAAAACAACACAGGATTTTACAATGCATTCTGTAAGAGTACATCTGTAAGATACATGGATTGGAACAACTTCATTCTAACCTTGAAACTGAAGCCACATGCTTGAACCTCAGGAAGAAAATTACTTTAATTCATTCTAGATGACCTTTTCATTGAAAAGCAAACCTCTGCCCTCAGGTTATTTAGAAAAGTTAGATGTAGCTTTTTCCATTTAGTATTAAGAGACATATATTTATTAGCGCTTGCTAGTGTGTTGCTTTTTTTCCACACCAACTCCAGTTAGCTTTTAGAAAAACCAGACAACTCCTGCCTTCATCCCCAACCTTTTCACTTTTGTAGGTCATTAACTAGTTCCAGACCCTAGTGAAAAAAAAATTCACTCAAAAAAAACAGGAAAAAAGAGAAGGATCAACAGAGTAATTGATACTATTCAGCAAACAATAGGTCATTAAATAACCAGACTTCCTATTTTAAAAACTTTTTTCCCTCTATTTCTTTCAATAGTTAAAGAGAAAAAAAAAATCTCAAATGAGAAGGTATTAAATTTGATGCTTTTCATCTCCTCCCATAAGGATTTTGGTAGGGAGTTAACACCCAGGGTACAGTGTTAAGTGCCAACACAGGAAATCATGTCCTGTATGCAGATTGGTGAAAAGTCTTTATTAACTGCTAAGAAATAGTTAATTTGTCATTAGTCAGAACACTGAACCAGAGTCTGCTGCCTATGAACCATTGGTTAAAGTTTATAGTAGCAATAACCTCACTGAAAAACATTTGTTACCATACTTAATGGCCAGATTTTAAAACATTAATCTTCCTTCGCACATTAACCAATCAAATGAGTGTAAGCTGTTTGTAACAACTAGTGCCACCAATATTAATATTCAGATGTTAGGCTTCTTGTGTAGTCTGTATATAGTCTTAATGTATACTCTATATCATTGATAGTACCAAATATGAAAGAAATGTGCCTCCATTACAAAGAGACACTATTATTACAAATCCTATTTGAAGGTTACAAACCATTGCAGTTATTGCTATTTCAGGATAAGCTCCACTGTGCTATGACCTATTTGCAAACAAAGACCAAGGACCTGTGGTGGACCACCGATGTTGTTTATGAACACATTTTAGCTTGACTCAACATGTGCAGCGATATGTAGCTAAAAAAACATCAGCAGCTTGTGTTAAAGAACAGAGAGCCTTAGCTGTGGATAAGCTCCTACCAGCTTCCACTGAACTTAAACTAATGCAGCTTTACTATGTACAACACCTCTGGGATCCTAGTAATGAAGTGACCCATCTTCAATAATTCTCCAAATCACAGTAATACAATAACATTTGTGACCCAATCACTTAAGATAGTTACTCTTGAGTAGCAAAATAATAAAGCAGGAACATGTGGGGTGGTTAGATCAATAGAGACAGCAATGACGCAAATGGTAGCAAACTGCAGGGCTCTATTATCAGCACAGCAAGTACTTACAACTAAAGACACTAGCTCTAAGGAACTAAATCACTGTCATTTCCTTTTCTGATGGTTATTTCATAATAGTAGGACATGTTCAGTACATGTTGATTTTTTAAATATTCTTGGCCAGCTTTCATCCAGTAAACAAGCTTTGGTATTATCCGATTATTTAACTTATCTAAGATCTTAATAATAATTGAAATACTAGAGTTTGTTTCTTTGGGAATGTGTTGGTTTGAGCTAATTGGAGAATTTGTGTGAAAAAT
>VWZI01002935.1:984-42014 GCA_013396835.1 Psilopogon haemacephalus | reverse complement strand
CTCTGCTGGACCCTCTCCAGCAGATTCCTGTCCCTCTGAAACTGGAGATCATTCAGTCCAACCCCCCCTGCTAAAGCAGGGCACCCACAGCAGCTTGCCCAGGGTCACAATGCTCCAGCTGGGTTTGGAAGCTCTTCAGAGCTCCACAACCTCTCTGGGAGCCTGCTCCAGGTTTCATAGCAATCAAGTTTTCTCCTCCTGTTCAGATGGAACCTTCTGGGTTCCAGTTTGTGTCCATTGCCCCTTGTCCTGTCCCTGGGCACCACTGGCAAGAGCCTGGCCCCATCCTCTTGCCTCTCACCCTTTAGCTCTTGCTGAGCATTGCTCAGATCCCCTCTGGGGCTGCTCTTCTCCAGGCTCATCAGCCCCAGGGCTCTCAGCCTTTGCTCCTCACAGAGCTGCTCCAGGCCCCTCAGCATCTTCATCACCTTCATCCCTCACTGTTTCATTCCCTGCCACCTCCAGAGCTGCCAAGCACTCACCCATCTCACTTGACACCCAAAAATCTCCCCCGTGAGAGCTTCCGCAAACCCTCCAGGGCAGTGAGCTGGCCCAGGGACCCTAGGAGCAGGCTTGCATTTAGGGTGGGGTTTTCTTTCTTCCCCTTTCCACAGGGAGCTGAAGCACAGGTCCATGAAGCTGCCCAACGAGCCCAAATTCAAGCTCCACGACTACGTGAAGAAGGAAGTGAGAGGCTCAGGCTGCTGCAGGTCCTAAGGCGCTGGGCACAGCTGCACAGAGACTCAGGCTCCCTGCCCCTGCCCTCTGCTCTCTCTCTCTCTCTCTCTCTCCTCGTGGACAATGTGTGCATGTCTGTCTGTCTGTCGTGTCTGTGTCTGCTAAGAGGTGAGCTGGGGACGTGGGGAAAGGGAAAAGCAGCAGCAGCAGAAGCTCTC
Organism: Psilopogon haemacephalus; assembly: GCA_013396835.1. NCBI lineage: Eukaryota > Metazoa > Chordata > Aves > Piciformes > Megalaimidae > Psilopogon > Psilopogon haemacephalus. The sequence goes on along the minus strand of VWZI01002935.1, from coordinate 41,118 downwards.
CTGGCTGGGCTGGAGGTGCTGCAGCCCCACTCTGGTGCTGCTCCCTACCTCCGGACCCCAGCGCTGTGTGCCCATGGGCACTTGTCCCAGTGCTGGTGGGAGGTGAGGAGTTCTGGAGGGGGCTGGGGTCCCACTGCTGTGCCCCCCCGTGCTGGGACAGTTGGCAGAGCTGGTTGTCTGCACCCGTTCAGCAGCAGCCAAGAGCAGGGTGAAGCTTCTCGAAGGCGGAGAGTTGCAGTGGGACTAAGGGGAGCAAACTCCTCCCTTCCCACCAAATGCTGGGGAGGAAGATGCCCCCCAGATTCCTTTTTCTTTCCTTCAAATGCCTGGAATTCAACTGTTCAGAGCCCTGGGCAGAAAAGGCTTGGGTTTGAAGCAAGCAGTTTTGTAGTGGCTTACTCCTCCTGCCCACCCATCTCGGTGCTGCTCCTCTTCCCCACGCAAGGCAAGAGCTTGGCTGCCTGTTGGGAGTAGGCTCCTGCTAACCTGCCTGCTCTACAGAGATCTTCTTAGCTCTTTCTGTGGTCAGAAAGGCTTTGATTCTCCTCCTCCTCCTGCTCTTTCCAGTACTTTTGAGTTGGTGCTGCAGCTTATCCTGAATGCCTCCCTCTGAGCCTTGATAGCAGCAGTGGATTGCTCCAGCCCTTTGATACCTTCAAACTTCTCTTGCTTTGAACTGGAGAAGGCTGGGGAGGGATGCCCTAGGCATTGATCTTTCCAGGTTTCAAACTCCTGCCAGCTCTCTTCAGCAGTCTCCTCACCCCTTGGGTCTGTGTCAGGCATTTGGCTCTTTCCTTTGTTGTTTTTCTTTTTTTTTTCCCCCTTTCATTTGGAAGCTGCACTTTAAAGTACAAGTTTGAATTTGGATCAAGTTTGGCCTTTGGCAGTTTCCTTCTTTGAAAAATCTGACCCCAGGTGCCCACCACATGCACTGAACCTCTCCATGCTGCCCCAAAAGAGCTCCATAACATAAAATATCCATCCCTCAAGGGACTGAACCTCTCCATGCTGCTCCAAATGAGCTCCTCAATATAAAATATCCATCCCTCAAGGGACTGAACCTCTCCATGCTGCCCCAAAAGAGCTCCATAACATAAAATATCCATCCCTCAAGGGACTGAACCTCTCCATGCTGCCCCAAAAGAGCTCCATAACATAAAATATCCATCCCTCAAGGGACTGAACCTCTCCATGCTGCTCCAAATGAGCTCCTCAATATAAAATATCCATCCCTCAAGGGACTGAACCTCTCCATGCTGCTCCAAATGAGCTCCTCAATACAAAATATCCTCTCAGCCAAGCACCAGCTCCCCCAGTAGTCAGTTCAGGCTCCCCTGTCCATCATTTTCCTTGAGGTGTTGGCTCTGGAGCTGCCTCCCTGTGGTGCACGAAGCTCCTCCACAGCTCCTCGGTGTGATTTGGGCAAGGACTCTTCAGAGGTCCAGCAAAATGAGCAGCTGCTGCTTGAAGTGGATCCTGCAGAGTAACAAGGATGCTAAATGACAGCTCCTGTGAACAGGGCAGGTTCCTAAATAGTTTTGAAGGCAGGAATAAGTCCAATTTAAGTTATTTATTGCTTCCTGCAAGAGAATTTGCAGTGCCCAGCAGGGCAGGAGCAATAGCTGGAGCAGCTCTCTTCTTTACCTGCTCCCAGAGGTGACAGTGCCCAGTTGCAAGGAACTCTCTGCAGCCAGTGGCACAGGGAGGGCTCTGGAAGTTGCTTGGGGACCGTCAGGGTCTGTAGAATTTGCTGCTTCATGAGCTTCTTACTGGGGCTAGGGACACTGGAGCAAGACTGGAAGAGTTGGGGATGTTAAGCCTGGAGGAGAGAAGGCTCCCAGGTGACCTTCTTGTGGCCTTCCAGGATCTGAAGTGGGCTACAAAAAAGCTGAGGAGGGACTTTTTAGGCTCTCAGAGAGTGACAGGACTAGGGGGAACAGAGCAGAGCTGGAGGTGAGGAGATTCAGACTGGAGGTGAGGAGGAAGTTGGTGAGCATGAGAGTGGTGAGAGGCTGGAATGGGTTGGCCCTGCAGGGAGGTGTTTGGGGCCAGATCCCTGGAGGTGTTTTTGGCCAGGCTGGCAGAGGCTGTGGGCAGCCTGCTCTAGGGTAGGGTGTCCCTGGGCATGGCAGGGGGGTTGGGACTGGCTGATCCTTGTGGTCCCTTCCAACCCTGACTCTATGATCCTAAGTGTCCCCCTCTGTGGAGCTCCTTTTCCAACCACCTCCATTCTCACCCTGAGCTCTGCAGCACACCCAACACTGGCTGAGCTTAAGGGGAGCAAGGAGTAGAGGTTACTCCAGACCCTCAGCTCACCAAGAACTGCTGCTCTGCTGTCCCAGCTGTGCTGGGAAGGGCCAGCTCAGCGGGGAGGCACAGAGCAGCAGCCGAGCAGCATCTCCAGTGCCTGCTCCATGCCCAGTTGTGTGGTCAGCTCTGCCTTTGGCACTCACTCTGCCTGTATTGGTACCACAGCAGGCAGTATCCTGAGGTGCCAGCTGCTGCATGGAGCCAACAGTGAGCCTCCCAGAAAGCAAAAAACCAGCCACAGTTCTCATAATGTCCCCACCAGGTTCTGCCAGGAGAACTTTGTACCTTATCTTGCAGAAGAAGCTGCCAGTTCTGAACTCAATCCTTAGTGAACTGACTTCCTCCAGGACCCAAACCAATTCAAAGCCCCAATTGAAGCTGGAAAGTGCAAATGCTACCCTCTGGAGTACTTCAGACATCCCATCTGGGAGTGAATTCACACTCCTTGTGCAGTGGTAGAGATGGTAAAAAGTTCAAGGCCAGGTTGGAGGAGGCTTTGAGCAACTTGTTCTAGTGGGAGGTGTCTCTGCCTATGGCCAAGGGATGGAACTGGCTGAGCTTTGAGCTCCCTTCCAACCTAAACTGTTCTGAGATTCTAAATCCCAAACTCTCTCCATCCTGATCTGCCAGTGCCAACTCCCCAGCCTCACCCCAAAGCCCTTCCTCAGACTGTTATTTGGCATCTCACACACAGGCCTTTGCTGCCACCAAGTGATGAGGAACCAACTCCTCAGCCCCTTCCACCACCCGGAGGACTCGTGCAAAAGGTCCCAACTTCTCCATTTCTGCTGGCTTCTCTTTACAGCTTTGGTTTCATTCCTGTTAATAAAGTTTTTTAATTACCTTCGTGGCGACAAGGGTGTTTTAATCAGCCCCCCCACACACCTGTCGTGGCCAAGACCTTCACCAGTGATGCTGACAGGGAGATTGAAGTGCCCTCAAGCAAGGCTGCAGAGGAGTGGTGTGGTTAGCAAGTCTGGAGCAAGGGATGGCTGCCGTCCAGAAGGACCTGGGCAGGCTGCAGAGGTGACCTGAGGAGGATCTCATCAAGCTCTATGAGGCAAAGTTAGGGCAATCCTCACTATCAGTCCAGGCTGAGAGCAGCCCTGCAGGAAAGGGCTTGGGAGGTGCTGGTGGGTGAGAAGCTGCACATGAGCAGGCAATGGGCACCTGCAGCCCAGAAGGCCAAGGGCAGCCTGGGCTGCATCCAAAGCAGCATGGCCAGAGATGGAGAGAGGAGATCCTGCCTCTCTGCTCTGCTCTGGGGAGACCTCATCTGCATTGCTGTGTCCAGGACATAGACCTGATGGAGCAGGTCCAGAGAGCCATGAAGATGCTCAGGGGGTTGAAGCACCTCTGCTATGGGGACAGGCTGAGGGAGCTGGGGGTGTGCAGCCTGGAAAAGGCTCTAGGGACACCTAATAGCAGCCTGCCAGTACCTGAAGGGTACAAGAAGGCTGCAGAGGGACTATTTGCAAAGGCCTGCAGGGACAGGACTAAGGCAACAGTTTGGAATGAGAGCAGAACAGATTGAGATTGGATGTAAGGAACCAAGAGGCTGCTGGAGCACTGGAAGTTTGCCCAGGGATGGAGTCAAGGTCTCCTGCCTGGAGTTGTTCAAGGTGAGAGGCTGGAGAAGGCTCTCTGAGCAACCTGTTCTAGTGGAGGATGTCCCTGCTGCTTGCATGACCTTTGGAGGTCTCTTCCAACCCAAACCATACTACCATTTTACCATCAGCTCTTTCCTTAATCCATCAGGATCCTTCTCTTACCACCATGCCTTCAGGTGCCCCAACGCACCCAGCAGGGCTGTGAGGGAGCCAGGCTGAGCTGCAGGATATGTTTTTAACCTCTGGTTCTCCAAAAATAAATAACAGTGGAAATGGTTTGCCCAGAAGCAAACTTTATAGCTGCTTCGTGGCTCTTGATGCCACCTGTGGGAGTGAAGAAGAACAGAAGCAGAGGCCAAACATGCATCTTGAAAACTTTATTGATGATCTGCCAGCTGCAAAACCTGCCTCAGAGAAGCCAAAGTGGAGACACAGCAGCAAATCAACTCAGGCTGAAGCTGATGTGAGGCTAAGGGAAGATTATTCTATTCCTAAAACCTGCTTACCCCTCAAGGACTCCCAAGACCTAAATTAACCACCTGAGCCACCAAGCAATGGAGTCCATCCTGTGAATCCTTTCTGTTGCCCATCACTACCTTAAGCTCCTGCACAAAAAAAGCTTGATGACTTTGGATTTCTGATGTACTTTAAGCAGCTTCCCCCTCTGTGCTTTCATCACATCTTCCCTGACTCCTGTGCTATGCAAGAAAAGTTTCTATTTGACCCTCCCAAGAAAAGAATCACAGAACGGTAGGAGTCTGGAACTGACCTTGAAAGGTCATGCAGTCCAAAACCCTTTCCAGAGCAGGTCACACAGGAACACATCCAGGTGGGTTTTGAATGTCTCCAAAGAGACTCTGCAGGCTCTCTGGGCAGCCTGCTCCAGGGCTCTGTCACACTCACATAGTGTTCCCTTATGTTCCTGTGGCATCTCCTCTGCTCCAGCTGGCACCCACTGCCCCTTGTCACTGGATATCCCCGAGCAGATCCTGGCTCTGTCCTGCTGGCACTGCCCTGCACATCTTGATCAACATGACTGAGGGCAGCCCTCAGGCTGCTCTGCTCCCAGCTCCCTCAGCCTGGCCTCACAGGCAGATGTTCCACTGCATTCCACAGCATTGTGGCTCTGCACTGGACTCTAAAGCAGTTGCCTGAGGTCCTTCTTGAACTGAGGGGCCCAGAACCGGACACAATATTCCAGATGTGGCCTCACCAGAGGGAGAGAACCTCTCTTGACCTACTCACCACAGCCCTTCTAATGCACCCCAGGGTGCCCTTGGCCTTCTTGGCCCCAAGGACACATTGCTGGCTCATGAGCATCCTGCTGTCCAGCAGCACTCCCAAATCCTTTTCCCCAGAGCTGCTCTCCTGCAGATCAGCCTCCACCCTGTCCTGGTCCATGAGGTTGTTCTTTCCCAGCTGCAAGACTCCACACTCACCCTTGTTGGATTTCAATCAATTTCTCCTTGTCCAAAGGTCTGGCTGAAAGGCAGCACAGCCTGAGGGGGTGTCAGCCACTCCTCCCAGTCTGGTGCCATGACAGTGCCTTCATCCCGTCCTGCTCTGGCAGAGGGGTTGGACTCGATGATCTCTTTGAGTCCCTTCCAACCCCTCACATCCTGTGACCAGGTCATTGCTGCATATATTGACTACTACTGGCCCTGCTACTGACCCTTGAGGGACTCCACTAGACACAGGCTTCCAACTAGACTCTGCCCTACTGACCACAGCTTTCTGGATTCTCCCCTTCAAGCAGTTCACCTCCACCTCACTACCTGCTTATCCAAGCCCTCACTTCCTCAGTTGAGTTGGGAAGATGCTGTGGGAGACCGTGTCAAATGCCTTCCTGAGACCAAGACCAACCACATCCCTGCTCTACCACCATCCAGCCACTTGCTCAACTGCTCACAAAAATCTCTCCGGTTGGTTGAACCTCACTTCACTTCAGCCACGCTGACTGCTCCCATGGACCTTCTTATCCCCGATATGCTTAGAGGCAGCACAGAGAGTTAAGTGGCTCCATAACCTTTTCAGGAACGGAGGTGAGGCTACAAGCGCGGATCGTGAAGCCATACAGGGAGCTGCATCGCTTGCTCTACGCTCCAGTCCAGCCCTCCAGAACCAGCAGGGCCAAAGCACCAGCTAACCGCTCCAGCCACAGCTTCACCCACCCGGCTGCAGGCCCCGCAGAAACCTAGCGGCAGCACATTTTACCTCCCTACACCACCGGGAGCAGCCGCACTGCCTGCCCAGGAGCCTCCCGGCAGGCCGCGCACAATAGATGCTGGTGTCGGAGCCCCGGGAAGGCCGCCGGCCGCCAAGCCTCACGTAGCGGTTTCTCCCTCTTCTCAGCGCCCCTTCCCGTGGCCGCGATGCGGTTCCCGCCGAGCCCTGAGGAGAGAAGGCAACGTGTTGAGAGCGGCCCGGCCCGGCCCGCTCCGCCCCGCCGCCGTTCCCTCGGGCCTCAGCCGTGCATCGTCAGCAGAGGCGGCGGCCGCCCGCCGCTCTCAGACGAGGTGTCAGAAAGGTTTAGGGATCATCACCGGCCCGCCCGCATTAACCGGGACCCCCGCTCCCGGTTCCCGGCCGCAGCAAGCGCTCACACTCACCTCCCACGTGGAAAGACCGAGCCGCGGCCCCTATCGGAGCTTTTATAGCTTCCCCCCACGCCGCTATTGGTCAGAAAGCAGCCAGTCAGAAGCGGGTAGCCTGATCCTCCTCCCGCCTCCCCCGACTCTCATTGGTCGCCGCCTTCCCGCGAACCAATGGCGCCGCACAGCGCCGCTGTGGTCTGCTGCCGTCTGATTGGCCTTTGGAGGAGGCCGGGCCAAGCCAGTAGGAGCAGTGATTGTAACATAGAGTGACCGGGAAAGAGCCAGTCAGCGCTCAGCCCCGGGGGCTGCTGGGAATTGTAGTCCCAGCGCCCCGGCGGCGCCAGTAGGGACCGGGCAGAGGCTGCCCTGCGAACTACAAGTCCCGGGAACTGCTGGGCGCGGCGCTTCCGGCCCGGGCGGCAGCTGAGCCGCTGGACGAGCAGGGAACAGGCCCCGGGGTCGCGATGTGCCGGGACCGGGCACCGGCGCTCCGGCCGCCGCCGCCGCAGCTGTCAGGTACGAGCGGCGCTGAGCCGGGCTGAGGAGAGACCGCGGCTGAAGGGAATCGGCCGGACGCGGGGCCGAGGCAGCTCTGTGAAGAGAAGGGCCGGGTTGGGTTGGGCTGTGTGTTCAGAGAGGGTCGAAGAGAGCTGAGCTCCCCGCGGGGGATGCGCGGAGGCCCGGGTGGGGCGGCCCCGCTCTTTGGAGGTGTCTGCGGCATCTCCGCTGGGTGCTGCGGGGCCGCTCGGGGCAGCGTCGGGGAGTGTCACCTGCCGGCACTTTTGCCCTCTTTTCCCTTCCCTTCCCCAGCTCATGTGCTGGGCTTGAAACGCTGTGCAGGCGCCGGTGCCATTGCTCGGGTGCCTGGGGGAGCTCGCCTGTCGCCTCCCGTCTTGCTTGGTCCGTTCTGCATCCCGCCTGGGTCTTTTCTTTCCTCCCTTTCGCTGTCAGACCTACTTCATGGCGGGCAGCGCTCGTTTTGTCTTTTATTTTCACTCCGTGACTCGTCCGGCTTGGGGCACAGGCTGCCGATGGTAGCCTCATTCCTTTGCGCTTGGGTTTCACAATGGGGGGAATATTTCTGGTGGCAGCCCTGAGTGACTTCCCCAAGGGGACCGCGCAGCTGGGAGCGGGCAGCCACACTCCACCGCCCCAACCTCCCTGAGCCCTGCTTTATTCTCCGCCCAGCTCACGGCTGCTCTGCTTGCCAAAGGCTTTCCTCCTGTTCGCTTCCCGGCTGTGCCCTGGCCATCCTGTTGTGCTGCATGAAAGCCGGCAGCGAGGGAACCTCCTTTCTCTTCAGCTTGATTTTTTTTAAGCCGGTATCAAAGGCACAGGCTCAGACAGGCTCTGTTGGAGTCCAGTGAGTGTGAGAAGAAAGCTGGCCTGGGTTTGATACCTCCCCAGCAAACCAGGTCCAGCCTATTGTATGCCTGGGGGGGGTACCTCTTCGGAAGAGCTCTGGCCCAGCAGCTGTTTTTCTTTTTCTTCTGTGCTTTGCCAGTGTTGCCCAACACTTTGTTTCATCCCCAGCGCTTTAATTTTGCCTCCTTGTGTGCTTTCACCCCGGGGCTGTGTTCTTTTCTCTCTGCACTGAGCAGGCAGCCTCTTGCCTGTGAGCCTTGCTCTGTCAGTGGCTCCTGCTCACAGCCACAGAGCATCCTGCTGGGCTTCCAGGGAGCGTGGGAGAGCTCCAGAATATCCTTGCTGGGGGGGAGACTGGTGTGAGAAAGTCAACCACTTCCATGACAGCTTGTGTGGAGCTGTGTGAGGCAGGGAGGTTGCTCACCTCCACAAACTGGGCTGACTTGTGTCAGGTCCCTGTATCTGACCCAGGAGAGCTGGAGAGGGACTATTTATAAGCACCCGTGGTGACGGTTTGAAAGTAGGGCAGGGGAGGTTTAGATTGGGCATTAGGAAGAAATTCTTTACAGTGAGGTTGGGGAAACACTGGAACAGGTTGCCCAGGGAGGTGGTGGATGCCTCCTCCCTGAAGTGTTTAAGACCAGCTTGGATGAGGACTCGAGCAACGGGCTCTGGTGAGAGGTGTCCCTGGCCCCACAGCAGAGGAGTTGGAACTGGATGATCATAGAATCAGAGTTGGAAGGGACCACAAGGATCAGCCAGTTCCAACCTCCCTACCATGCCCAGGGACACCCTACCCTAGAGCAGGCTGCCCACAGCCTCTGCCAGCCTGGCTGCAAACACCTCCAGGGATCTGGCCCCAAACACCTCCCTGGGCAACCCATTCCAGCCTCTCACCACTCTCATGCTCAACAACTTCCTCCTCACATCCAATCTGAATCTCCCCACCTCCAGCTTTGCTCCATTCCCCCTAGTCCTGATCTTTAAGGTGCCTTCCAACTGAAGGCTTTCTGTGATGACATCTCCTAGCCATGGCTCCCAAAGAGCTGCCTGTCACCACTGGTAAGGTGACAGTGGTATCCTCATTGTGCACCTGCAGAGAAGGAAATCAAAGAATTTGGGGATTCCCTAAGCAGGAAAATGTAGGTGCAGGGAACTGTCTGCAGCCTGCTGGGCACCTCACCGTCAGCTCTGCTCACCAGCTCTGCCTTTTTGGGGGTGATTCCCAGTTAAGTGAATTTCCCTGGATTGTCTTTACGAGCAAAAGCTGTTGCTGCTTGTTGGGCTGCTTAATGTTCAGAAGTAGAGGATCATGGAATTGGTCCAGTTGGAAAAGCCCTCTAAGGTCGTCCAGTCCAACCATCAAGCCAACACCCTGGGATAGGAGCAATGGATGGAAGCTGCAGCACAGGAGGTTGCAGCTCAACACAAGAGGCAACTTCTTGACTGGAAGGGTCCCAGAGCACTGGCACAGGCTGCCCAGAGAGGTTGTGGAGTGTCCTCTGGAGACTTCCAAGGCCTGTCTGGATGTGTTGCTGTGTGCCCTGAGTTAGATTGTCTGGTCCTGCTGTGGCAGGGGGGTTGGACTCACAGAATCACAGAATAAATCAGGCTCGATGATCTCTTTGGGTCCCTTCCAACCCCTGACATCCTGTGAACACCACCATGGCCATCAAACCATGTCCCCAGGTGCCACGGCCATACCTTTCTTGAACACCTCCAGGAATGGTGGCTCCACCACTTCCCTGGGCAGCCTGTTCCAATCCCTGACCACTCTTGCAGCAAAGAAATTGTTCCTAATCTCCAACCCAAACTTCTCCCTGCACAGTTTCAGGCTATATCTTCTCCTCCTATAACCTGATACTGGGGAGAAGAGACCAACCCCCACCTCACTCCAGCCTCCTTTCAGGCAGTTCTAGAGAGCAATGAGGTCTCCCCTCAGCCTCCTTATCTCTAGACTAAACAACCCCCAGGTCTCCTCAGCTGCTCCTCACCAGCCCTCTTCTCCAGCCCCTTCACCAGGGTGAAGGAACCAGGTCTGGGAACCACCTACAGAAGGTGAGAAACTCAGACCCTTTTTAAGGTGAGCAGTGGACTTTTCCTGGAATCATAGAATGCTTTGGGTTGGAAGAAACCTCCAAAGCTCATCCAGTCCATCCCCCTCCCCTGCAAGTCAGCAGGGACATCCTCCACTAGAGCAGGTTGCTCAGCGCCTTGCCCAGCCTCGCCTTGAACATCTCCAGGGGTGGAGCCTCGACCACCTCCTTGGGCAACCCTTTCCAGCGTTGCAGCACCCTCGTGGTTCTCTCCTTGGAGACTTCCCTGTGCGTTTGCCATGTTAAGGGGTTGGGTTTTGGTTTGGGTTTGCTTTTTTTTTTTTTTCCTTCCTTCTGCACTAGCCGAAACCTCCCGGGCTGGGGAGCAGGCAGGGCAAAGCTTGGAGGCAGCAGCCCGCAGATTGGCTGAGCCGTGGGATTTTCCAGCTGGATTTACATATCGCCCACTGCTCCGCATGCCTTTCTGTTTACATCACCGCCGAGCCCTACACACGGCTCACACAGATAGAGGAAGAGACATTTTGACCGAGGAAAAAAACCTTCCCCGCAGCTGAGCAGCTCGATCATGATGGCTCTTTGCCGGGCTCGGATGGCCGGGGGTGAGTTTGCTCCCAGGTGCTGGAGGTCAGGGTTGTGTCACCGCTCCCTGGGTGAGCTGCTGTGCCCTTAGTGGTTGCGGACGGCAGCGAGGGAGAGGAACTGTTCTCATCCCGGCGTCGAGATCCTGGAGGGATCTGAAATCCACTTCAGCTGTTGCGCGGCCGAGCTGGGGCTGTGTTCCTGCTGATTTCGTGGTCCTCCAGAGTGACCTTTTGCAAGGACATGTGAGGCTCCGCTCTGCAGCCACCCAGCAAGTGCCTCCTGAGCTCCTTTCTGGTTGCTTCAGAACTGGGAAGGCCTCCTTTAAGCAGAGTTGGGGGTGAGGAAGCCAAGTCTGTGAGGAGAGGTGGTACCTCTCTGCCTCCCTTGTGCACCTGAAGGCACCACAGCTGCTGCTGCTCTTCTGGGGGTGTGATTGAGTTACAGCTTTCCTGGCGTGGTGGGAGGTGGTTGTGGGGTGACAAATGGTGCTTCTGAAAGTTGTCACTAGGTTTGCCGTGGTGGAAGGGCCACAAAAATGATCAGGAGGCTGAAGCACCTCTGCTGTGAGGACGGGCAGAGGGAGCTGGGGGTGTTCAGCTCCAGGGAGACCTCAGAGCAGCCTGCCAGTACCCGAAGAAGGTTCCAAGAAGGCTGCAGAGGGACTGTTTGCAAAGGCCTGCAGGGACAGGATGAGGGCAATGGTTTGAAATGAGAGCAGAGCAGATTGAGATTGGATGTGAGGAACAAGTTCTGCACCGTGACGAGAGCAATGGTTTGAAATGAGAGCAGTGCAGATGGGGATTGGATGTGGGGAACAAGATGTGCACCTGGAGGCTGCTGGAACACTGCAACAGGTTGCCCAGGGAGGGAGCTGAGGACCCCTGCCTGGAGCTGTTGAAGGTGAGGCTGGAGAAGGCTGAGCAAGCTGCTCTAGTGGAGGATGTCCCTGTTGGCTGCAGGGGGTTGGGCTGGCTGACCTTTGGAGGTCCCTTCCAACCCAACCCGTTCTATGACGTGTTCACATCCAGTGGTTTGTTCAGGAATGGAGGGTGCAGTGCTTGTTTATCAAAGGGCAGGGCATAATTAGTCTGGGTGAAGTCTCCCCAGCTCATGCCACCTCTGATCTTCTCCTGTCCTCAGCCCAGTTAACACTGGAGGCGTTAAGCAGCGTAGCTGCCTTCTGCTGTGCTCTCCTCCTTGTTCTCACTGCCAAAGTCCAAGGGAGCTGCACAAAACCTGGAGCAGGTGACAGGTTCACTGGGTTATTTCTCGGTCAAGGAGCTCTTGAACTTCAGGTGGCTCTTTAACCTGCCCTGATTGCCCAGAGAGGGCAAGCAGGAGTGCGTGGGGAAGCTGGAAAGCTTTGGAGGATGTTGGGGGGAGCCTGAAGGAGGGTGGGAGTGTGGGGTGGAAGTGAAACTTTGTGCATGTTGAGCAACGATTATGAGCTCAGGTTTCTTAATCTGGGAAAATCCTATCATGAGTGCTTAAAGCTTTCCAGGGAAGGGCAGAGCCACCTGTAAGACAGAGCAGTTTGATAAGCCCTCAGACACTGCACAGCAGTGGAGGAATGAAGCAGGGAAGAAACTTTGCTCCCCTTGGGTCTAGCAGGGCAGCTCCAGGGAAGGAGGGTACAGGATTCTGGGGATTCCAGGTGAGCCAAGTGTTCCTCTGGCATCCTTGAAGGACATGGGGTGCAGCACTGGTTGTAAACTGTCTCACTCAGTGCATTTATTGGTGGTGAACTCCGTTCCCAGGCCAGCTGAGAGCAGGCTTGTGAACTCTGGTGCATTAACAACCGTGGGTGGAACTTGTCCAGCTAAGGATGGGTTAGCTTCTGGTTTTCATAGTCGAGGCTCTCAGTCCCAGCCTTGCCAGGGGGCTCACGTTGGAGGTGAGAGGTGCACAAGTGAGCTGGGGATCTGCTGAGAGATTTTCTGTGTGAGCTCCTGCTGACCCAGAACTGATCAGCCAAGGCTTTGATCTGTGCTTCTGTGCTCCACAACCTCCCTGGGCAACCTGTGCCAGTGTCTCACCACCTTCACGTCAAAGAACTTCCTCCTAACATCTAGTTTCAATCTCCCCTCTGCCAGTTCAAACCCATTCCTCCTCATCCTGCCATTACCAGACCTTGTCACTAGTCCCTCCCCAGCCCTCCTGCAGCCCCCTTCAGATCCTGGAAGGCCACTCCAAGGTCTCCTGGCAGCCTTCTCTTCTGCAGGCTGCAGAACCTCAACTCTCTCAGCCTGTCCTCTGAGCAGAGCTGCTGCAGCCCTCTGAGCATCTTGGTGGCCTCCTCTGGACTGGTTCCAACAGTTCCATGTGCTGCTTGTGTTGGGGTCTCCATCCTCTTGGCAGCCACTCTTTATGGACTGGGACACCTCGTGTGGCCAGGGACAACTTGTCACCCAAAACACTTTGTCTGCCCTCTTGCCCACCATCCACCTTCCCCCTGCCTTCTGCTGTCTGTGCTCTGAGGAACCCCTGCTGGGAACAAGCAGCTTCTGATGACCAAACTTGCTGCATGCTGGAGCCCAGCTTGCAACATGGGCAGGTCTCCACGGTGCAGCAGCACAACACTGCTTCGTTCCTGCTGCTCTTGAGACTGCTCCAGCAGCTCTGCTTAGCCTCTCCTGAGGGATCTGACATTTGCAGGCAGCCAGGACACTGCTTTCAGATGCGTGGAAAACATCATCCAGATCCTTAAGACAATCTTGGCCTTGGTTTGGGGGGGGTTTGGCCTGGTTGGGTTTTATTTGGGGTTTGGGGTGGGGTTTTTTTTTGTTTAGGTTGTAGCTTTTTCTGAAAGTTTAGATCTGAGCAAGTGATCCCCTGGATTGGACTGCTGCTGGGATGTGGTTGCCTGACTAACAGAAGACTGCAGTGAGCTCCACAAAGTGCTGTGTCAGCTGGGGCTGAGCTGTGGTTGTTGGCAGAGATTGGGCTGAGGACAGCTTGAGCCTTGCCTGTGCAGCACTTCAGAAGTGAGTGCAGGATGGAACCAGCCCACTGTGTCCATAGCCTTCTGCTGGGGCTCCCAGGAGAGAGGGATCTGCTCTTGGGCTGGGATTACAGGAGCCCTGGGTAAGTCCCAGGTGATGGATGTGTTGTGTGGTCATCTCCGTCCTCCAGCCTAGGCAGAGCAAAGATTTGGTGAGGAGCAGCTGAGAGAGGGCTGGGGGTGTTCAGCCTGGAGAAGAGGAGGCTGAGGGGAGAGCTTCTGGCTCTCTGCAACCCCCTGAAAGGAGGCTGGATGCAGGTTGGGGTTGGCAACAAGTGATAGGACAGGAAGAAACAGACTTAAGCTGCCCCAGGGAAGGTTTAGGTTGGACATCAGAAGAAACTTCTTCACTGAAACAGCTCTCAAAGACTGAAACAGGCTATTGCAAGAGGGATGTGAACATGTTGGAGGTGTCCAGAGAAGGGCCATGAGGATGCTCAGAGGGCTGCAGCACCTCTGCTGTGAGGACAGACTGAAAGAGTTGGGGCTGTGCAGGCTGGAGAAGAGGAAGTTCTCAGGTGACCTACTTGTGGCCCTCCAGGATCTGAAGAGGGACTACAAAAAAGCTGGGGAGAGACTTCTTAGGCTATCAGGGAGTGAGAGGACTAGGGGGAATGGAGCAAAGCTGGAGGTGGGGAGATTCAGATTGGATGTGAGGAGAAAGTTGTTGAGCATGAGAGTGGTGAGAGGCTGGAATAGGTTGCCCAGGGAGGTGTTTGGGCCCAGATCCCTGGAGGTGTTTGCAGCCAGGTTGGAAGAGGCTGTGGGNGAGAGTGGTGAGAGGCTGGAATAGGTTGCCCAGGGAGGGGTTTGGGCCCAGATCCCTGGAGGTGTTTGCAGCCAGGTTGGAAGAGGCTGTGGGCAGCCTGCTCTAGGGTAGGGTGCCCCTGGGCATGGCAGGTGGGTTGGAACTGGCTGATCCTTGTGGTCCCTTCCAACCCTGATTGATTCTATGACTCTATCTAGGGAGGTGGTTGAATCCTCACCTCTGGAGGTGCTTACACAGCTGTGGTGATGTGGTGCTGAGGGCTATGGCTTAGCACCAGGCTTGGCAGAGTTAGGGCATGGTTGGGCTGGATGATCTGAAAGCTCTTTCCCGACCGAAGTGATTCTGTGCTTGTGTTTGAGCGTAGGCAAATACTGGGACTGAATTGCTCCAGGAGGATCCCTCCAGCGGCCCCAACCTCTCTTCCTGTCTTGTTCCACAGAGCAACCTGCCCATGAATAACCAAAGGTGGCCCAGATTATGAGCTCAAACAAGAACGCTCGCTACAATCGTTTCTCCAGTGGCACGCCAAGCATCACTCCTTCCGAGAACCCCAACGGGGTAAGGCTGGGGCTGCTTCTTACTTCCTCACCCTTTTCTGTTGAGCAAATGCAGGTGGTGGTGGGGTTTTCCTTGCCTCTTTAAAGGTCCCAGGAAAAGCTGGAATGTGCCTGCATGCTTTGCCTCCATCTCAGAAAGGGCAGCAAGGCTTTGGGCTGTGCTGCAGTGCCAGGACTGACTTTTGTTTTGTCAATATTTCAGACGAGAATGGAAACAACTTTCGGGCCAGCCTACTCTGCTGTGACCACCATCACGAAGGGTGAGTGTGTTTGAGACCACTTCTGGGCTCCCCAGTTCAAGAGAGAGACAGGGAACTACTGGAGAGAGGCTGGTGGAGGCTAGGGAGATGCTAAGGGGCCTGGAGCAGCTCTGTGAGGAGGAAAGGCTGAGAACCCTGGGGTGGATGAGCCTGGAGAAGAGCAGCCCCAGAGGGGATCTGAGCAATGAGAGGCTTTGAGGCTCTGTCCAGCCTAATCTAGGGTAGGGTGTCCCTGCCCATGGCAGGGGGGTTGGAACTGGCTGATTCTTGTGGTCCCTTCCAGCCTTGACTGATTCTATGATTCAATGTGAGCTAAAGGATGGGGGGCAGGCTGGAGAAAGGAGGCTCCCAAGTGACCTTATTGTGGCCTTCCAGGATCTGAAGGGGACCTAGAAAAAAAGCTGGGAAGGGACTTTTTAGGCTTTCAGGGAGTGACAGGACATGAGGTAATGGAGCAAAGCTGGAGGTGGGGAGATTGAGCCTAGAGGTGAGGAGGAAGTTGTTGAGCATGAGAGTGGTGAGAGGCTGGAATGGGTTGCCCAGGGAGGTGATTGAGGTCCCCATCTCTGGAGCTGTTGAAGGTGAGGCTGGAGAAGGCTCTGAGCAATCTGCTCTAGTGGAGGATGTCCCTGCTGCCTGCAGGGGGGTTGGACTGGCTGACCTTTGGAGGTCCCTTCCAACCCAAACCATTCCAGGACTCTATGTATGATCTACCACGTAATTTAGCATGTTCCCAAGAATATGTGGACCTCCCTCGAATCAAAGCAATTTCTGTTGGTGACTGAGATGCTTGGGAGTGTCAAGTTTCCTTTTAACAGCATTTGGAAGCTGTGGACCTGGTGGGTTTTCATCTGTGCTCTTCTTTGGGCTGGCCACATTTGAGCAAGCTTGGCAGAGGTCAGGATTGTCAGGTCAGGTCAGGATATGGTCAGGTCAGGAGCTGGAGCTTGGGGTATCCTTTATAGCCTTTTTCTAAGGAACACTCAGCTGCAGAGCCTGGGCAAAGGCTGGGAAATGTTTCTCAGGAACCTAGACCCTTGTTTGGTGGGGTTTTTTTTGTTTGTTTAATGCCATTTTTATTTGCTTTGAAGCTGACGGGACCAATACTTTCAAACAGCACCGCCGGACTCCATCCTCCTCCAGCACACTCACCTACTCCCCACGAGAGGAGGATGATGGCATGGTAGGTGTTGCCAAGAGCCCCTCTGCTGGCTGGGTTAGCTGATTGTGTGTCAAAGGGGAGCTGTCTGGTGTTCCTCTGGGCTTCTCTTCCTCCGTGGTGCTTTGGCAGTTCCCTGCCCCACTCCGCGCTTCGAAATAACCCAGGCTAGAACTCAGCCAGCTGGAAGTGAAGGAAGTGAAGCTTTGTATTTACAGCTCAGCACAATATACAAGCAGAGATTCACAATATATAACAGATATTTACAGTAAAAAGGTAATACAGAAAGCCCACAGCCCTCCCAGGGATCAGGACCCCTAAGAGGGGTTTTACCAACCACCCTACCACCTCCCAGTCTTACCTCACTCTCTGTCTTACGTGCCAGGTAAGCAAAGGGTGATCAGCCAGGGGCAATTAGCAGCAGGGAAGTAATCAGTGAAGTTATTCAGCTCCAGCTAAGAAGGCAGGGAGAGAGAGAGATGCATTAGCTAGCACAGCTCAAAGCAGTCTGGCTTATCTTTGTTTGGATTCTAACTTTACACCATTTCAGTAAAGAAATGAGTGAAGGAGACCCTGGAATGTTTTCCTTTCTCAGCCTACAGCCTTAATTTCTCATTCAAACCTTCCAGTTAGTTCAAACCTTCTCTGGGTTCTCCTTTGCTCTGGGTTCTGTCAGTCAGGTGTCTTGCAGCATGGGTAGGACCAGTTGCAGCAGCTCCTGGCTGCTCCTGTGGGTGGTGCAGCAGGGAGGCAGAGGCTGCTTCTGAGCTGGGCCATGAAACTGGCCCTGCTGGGGCTCATTTTCTGACTGCTTGAAGATGGGTCTGCTGGTTTGAGGGTGATTGGAATATTTTAATAAGAGAAATTAGACCACAGGCTGAGAAAGGAAAACGTTGGTGATGTCTACTCCACTCATAGGTTTGCTGACCCATAGAAAAGAAAGAATCCAGACATAGATAGGACAGAGCTGCTTGGTTACAAAGCCCAGGAGGTCTGCTTGAGAGGATGTGCCTGGCTCCCGATGTGAGCAGGGAGCTCTGGGGCTCCTCAGCTTGAGAGAAAGCAGAGCTGCTGTCAGCATGCTCTGGGGCTGTGACCAAGGTCCAGTCAGCCTGGGATTGGCCCTGCAACAAGGATCAGAAAATCCATTCCTGTTTCCACCTGCAGATGGTGCTTCTGACCACAGGGAGCAATCTCTGAGGCTGCAGAGCGGCGTGTTGGACACTCCAGAGTGTGCTCAGCTCCTGGCAATTGCAGCTTGGGGGGGTTCTCACCCAAACCATTCCCACCTCTGCAGAAAAACACTTCCCGCTTTTGTCCCCACCTTTCTCATCCCTCATAATCCCTTCTCAGTACCTTCTTTGGCAGGAATCTCCAGTCTCAATCTCCACTCTTCCAGCTCAAAGCCATTGCCCTTTGTCCTGCCACAAGCCCCTGTTAGAAGTCTCTCCCCAGCTCTCCTGGAGCCCTTGCAGGTACTGGAAGGCTGCTCTGAGGTCTCCCTGGAGCCTTCTCTTCTTCAGGCTTCTCTCCTCCTCCAGCTCAAAGCCATTGCCCTTTGTCCTGCCACAAGCCCTTGTCAAAAGTCCCTCCCCAGATCTCCTGTAAGCCTTTTCAGGTAGTGGAAGGCTGCTCTGAGGTCTCCCTGGAGCCTTCTCTTCTTCAGGCTTCTCTCCTCCTCCAGCTCAAAGTCATTGCCCTTTGTCCTGCCACAAGCCCTTGTCAAAAGTCCCTCCCCAGATCTCCTGTAAGCCTTTTCAGGTAGTGGAAGGCTGCTCTGAGGTCTTCCTGTAGCCTTCTCTTCTTCAGGCTAAGCAACACCGAACTCTCTCAGCCTGTCCTCACAGCTCCAGCCCTCTGATCACCTTTGTGGCCTCCTACAGACCCTCTCCAACAGTTCCATGCCCTTCTTGCATCGAGCTGGACGCAGTACTCAGATGGGGTCTCAGCAGAGGAGAGCAGAGCAGAGGAGCAGAATCCTGCTGGCCACTCTTGCCTCTGTTGCAGCCCAGGACAGTGTTGGCTTTTTGGGCTCCAGCACAGGTTGCCAGCTCACGCCAAGCACCTCCCTGCCAGCCCTTCTCTGCAGGGCTGCTCCTAACCCACTCCTCAGCCCTGGGAGAGAGATGTGCTGCTGGTCAGGGTTCCAGAGGCAGCTTTCCCTCCAAGCCAATCCCCAGGCTGCCGTGAGCAGTGGGCTTGCTCTTGATTGGTGCCTGCCATGTGCAGGGAGCTCTCCCCTCCCGAGCAGGAAGCGGCAGAGCCTGTCTGTCACCGAATTCAATTGAAGGAAGTCTCCACACTTACGCAAAGAAATTTGGCAGAAGTTAGATAGGGAGTGAAACAACAAGTGCTGCCTCTGCTCCTGCTGCTGCTGCTGCTGCTGCTGCTGCTGCTGCACAGCTTCTAGGGACTGCAGGAGTCTCTGGGGGAGATTTCCAAAGCTTTCTCTCCAAGGATTAATTCTTCCAGAGCCTTGCTTTGCGGGTAGGTAAGTACAGGGATGGATGCACCTCGGAGTCCTGCAGCTGTTTTGGTTGGTAAAGACCTCTTAAGATGGTCGAGTTCAACCATCAGCCTAAGAACCATCCACCTTCCAGAGCCTGATGTGCTTGGAATGTGAGTGGCAGCTCGGTGTGGAGTAAAGCCCAACCTGAGCAGTGCCTGCCCTGCTTCTGGGGACCGCTTGGCAGGGTGGGTGAGCAAATGGAGCAGCTGAGCTGTGCTGGGGAAGGGGTTGGGGGCCAGGGGGCGTTCATGCAGTGAGCTTGGAGGCTGTGTGCAGGGTTTGAAGCAGGAGGAGTTGCCTGCAGTCCCCAGAAGTGGCTTTCCTCTCTCTCTGCAGCCTCCCATCAGCACTCCGCGCCGCTCCGACTCTGCCATCTCCGTCCGCTCCTTGCACTCCGAGTCCAACATGTCCTTGCGCTCCACCTTCTCGCTCCATGAGGAAGAGGAGGAGCCAGTAGGTATTTGGGATTGTCTGAGGGAGCCTTCTGAGGAGGTTTGGTGTCCAAAGAGTGGCTTTGGTGAGCGCACCAAGCCAGCAGAGGCAGATTTTCCCTCGTGTCTGGCAGCTAAAAGCCTGACTGTCAGGTCTCCTGGTTTTAATTTCATTTGATTCCACCACTGATTTTTGCAAGTGACTCTGCTTCCTCCTCTGCCATTTCCCTCTCTGGAAAGGGGGACAATGGTGAGGTTTTTTTTTCTGCTTTTCAGCAAAGCCCTGTGATGCCCTGGCTGGCTCTGCTGCAGAGCAGGAGAGGGTTGCAAGGCTTTGGGGGTGGTGGTGGTCTAACAGCAGGCAGTGAGGCTAACACAATCCCCCCTGGCTCAGAGCTCTCAGATGTGTGGCAGCCACTGCCTCTATTGTAAGCCTCAGGAGGTGGGATTGTAAGCCCCAGTGGTGCAAGGAATTGTCCACGTGTGACTCTTGTTGGGGGAGGACACTTTTAAGCTGAGCTTAGCTCGTGACCTGGTAACTAACCCCAGGCTGGATGCCTGGAAGGTCAGGCAACATTTTGTCACAGAGCTGGGCTAAAAGGTTGTGCTTGATAGTGAGGAGCCATGGGGCTTGTGTTTGCAGTTTGGAGAGCAGCACAGGATGAAAAGACAGGCCCAGCTGCTGGGGTTGGTTTGAAGTGCTCTGGACTGTGAAGCCCTGCTCTGGTGTGGAGGGAGGGGAGAGCTGGGCTGCTCCAGGAGGATGTGCCCAGAGCCTGTGCTCCTGCACTCTCAGCTGGTTAACAAAACTGGAGTAGGTGAGCCCTCTGCAACAGAAACAAGATTGCTTCTGCTTGGTGGGGGAATGGAAGAGCCCTGCCTTCAGCATGCCTCAGAAATACAGAAGGGCAGGCTGCTTTAAAATGACTTTTACACTCCAGGCGTGGTACAGGGAGCACTTTTGATAAGGAAGTGTTTAGTCCAGCTAAGCAAAAAGTAGCAGGCAGTGCTTGTTCACTGCTGGCAAAAAATGTTGGTCTGTGCAGCTGATGTGGGGTCCTGATGCTGCCAGCTGCTGGTGGTCCCCCAGTTTGTGATTTGTGCTGAAGTGGGAGCCTCCAGCCATTCCCAAGTTCATCTTTCCCCTATCTCTTAAATACTGGAGGTCAGGAGCTCCAGAGAGAGGTTTATTCTGAGATAATGAAGTCCCTAGCATGCCTCAGGTTCCCCTAGGCTCACTGCTGAAGAGTGGGTTTGCTCCTTCTGCAGAGCTGGAGGCTCTGGGTTGATCCTTGTGCTCTCTTTGTCCCCTCCTCTGCAGGAACCGCTGGTGTTTGCTGAACAGCCCTCTGTGAAGCTTTGCTGCCAGCTGTGCTGCAGTGTGTTCAAGGATCCAGTCATCACAACCTGTGGGGTAAGGCAGTGCTCTGGGCTCCACAGATGTCCTGGCTGAGCTACAGCCAAGCCCTGACTGTCCCCCAGTACCTGGCACCCCAAGGGAGCAAAGAGGAGGCAGCCCCTGCCTGGGGAAGCTGGAGCTGATGGACAGGTGTTGAATTTGCCCCCAGTGCAGCTCTGAAGCAGTTTGCTGGGGGGTGTGGAGCATTCTGCAGCCAGAAAAGCCTCAGGCTGGCTTAAAGTTGGCTGACTTCTCCCAGGAGAGCTGCACTGTCAGCCTCCCTCTCCCAGCCACCCTCAGTCTCACAGGCTCACAGGATGTCAGGGGTTGGAAGGGACACAAAGAGATCATCCAGTCCAACCACCTGCCAGAGCAGGACCAGACAATCAGCTCAGGGCACACAGGAATGCATCCAGACAGGCCTGGAAAGGCTCTAGACAAGGAGACTCCACAACCTCTCTGGGCAGCCTGTGCCAGTGCTCTGGGTCCCTTACACTCAAGAAGTTGCCTCTTGTGTTGAGCTGGAACCTTCTGTGCTGCAGCTTCCATCCATTGCTTCTTGGCTGGGGACTCTTTTCCTAATGCCCCCAAGATCCCTTTGTCCCTCTTGGCTCCCAGGGCACATTGCTGTGCCATGGATGTTCTTCAGCAACACTCTCAGCTCCCTCTCCTTGGGGCTGCTCTCCAGCAGTCACCTCCCAGCCTGTCCTGCTGCAGTTTATTCTTCCTGCCCAGGTGCAGGACTCTGCACTTGTCCTCATTGAACCTCATTTGGCTCCTCTGGGCTGTCTCCTGAGGGCTAAACCTCCTCATTCCCTGTCCCCAAAGGGTTCTGCTGGGGGTGGGGATGCTGCCTCCTGGGCACCTTAGGAAAGGCTGCTCCAGCTGTGGAGAAAATGTGGTCTTATAAAACAAGAGTGGCTTGAAGCTTGTCCTTGTTGAACCTCATTTGGTTCCTCTGTGCCCAGCTCTGTCTGTGCAGATCTCTCTGGATGGCCTCACAGCCTGCAGCTGCATCAGCCAAGCCTCCCAGTTTGGTGTAGTCACCTTCCAGCCTGTCCTGCTGCAGTTTATTCTTCCTCCCCAGGTGCAGGACTCTGCACTTGTCCTCATTGAACCTCATTTGGCTCCTCTGGGCTGTCTCCTGAGGGCTAAACCTCCTCATTCCCTGTCCCCAAAGGGTTCTGCTGGGGGTGGGGATGCTGCCTCCTGGGCACCTTAGGAAAGGCTGCTCCAGCTGTGGAGAAAATGTGGTCTTATAAAACAAGAGTGGCTTGAAGCTTGTCCTTGTTGAACCTCATTTGGTTCCTCTGTGCCCAGCTCTGTCTGTGCAGATCTCTCTGGATGGCCTCACAGCCTGCAGCTGCATCAGCCAAGCCTCCCAGTTTGGTGTAGTCACCTTCCAGCCTGTCCTGCTGCAGTTTATTCTTCCTCCCCAGGTGCAGGACTCTGCACTTGTCCTCATTGAACCTCATTTGGCTCCTCTGGGCTGTCTCCTGAGGGCTAAACCTCCTCACTCCCTGTCCCCAAAGGGTTCTGCTGAGGGTGGGGATGCTGCCTCCTGGGCACCCCAGGAAAGGCTGCTCTGCAGCTGTGGAGAAAATGTGGTCTTATAAAACAAGAGTGGCTTGAAGCTTCATTTAGTTAATGCCTGCAGAGGGATTTGAGATCCACTGATGAAAGGCACACAGGCAGTGATGAATATTCTTCTATATCCCATTTTCCTGGGATTTAATAGAAGCTGTATATTGCTGCTGCTCCTGGGCTGCAGATGAAGAAAGATGGCATCACCACAGCCTCTCTGGGAGCCTGCTAGCTTCTAACAGGCTCCTGATGGCTCGGGATGGAGCTGGAGCAAGCAAAGCAGAGAGAGAGCAGGGTTGTTTATTGCAGTGAGAGTGCTGTCCCCAAAGGTGCTGGGAGCTGATGTGCAGCTCGGCTCCGGCATTTCAGCCAGCAGCCCTTGGTGGGGGCGCTGAGATTTAGTGGCTAATTGTGGGGAAAAAAAAAAAAGAAAGTCTGCTGCAGGAAGCAGGCTGGCTTCGTCTGCAGCCCTGCTTTGGCAGCTCTGCTGAGAGCACCACGCAGCTGCAGAGGGCAGGAAAAGGCCACAGGAGCAGGGCAGCAGATAACAGCCCTGAAGAGGGACTTGCAGCCTCTCCAAGCGCTGGGAATGCGGCTGAGGAGGCTCCGGGGAACCCGCAGGGCAAGTTCAGGGCCGCTGAAACGCTGCAGCCTTTGTTCCTTTCTTTGTGCTCCTTTTCAGGTTGCTACTTTGCTGTTGCTACTCCAATTGCTGTGCGGTGAGAGCAGAGAGATGCTTCAAGTGGCCAAGTCGCCACCGGGTTTAATGTGCTTCCCAAGCAGCTGACGGCAGGGCAGCTCCAGCTGCCCAAGAAGAGCTGCAGAGGGGTGGATGTGTGTGATGGGCCAAGGACAGGGGGAGGCCAGACTTAGGCTCATGGAGTTGTTTTGCTTGGAAAAGCCCTCTGAGACCCTTGACTCCAGCCTTCAACCTAAACACCACCATGGCCGTTCAGCCGTGTCCCCACATTTCTTGACAGGGATGGGGACTTCTCCTTGCTCTTCTCTTTGAAGAGTTCTCAGGGAGATGAGAGGAATGACATGGAGTGCAGGGTGAAGAAAATAAACCCCATGCAGGTGTGGAGGGTGGGAATCCTGACATCACAGTGTTGGAGAGAGTCCAGGGGAGGCCAGGAAGATGATCAGAGGGCTGGAGCACCTCTGCTGTGGCGACAGGCTGAGGGAGTTGGGTCTGTTCAGCCTGGAGAAGAGAAGGGTCTGGAGAGAACTTAGAGCAGCCTCCCAGTACCTGAAGGGGCTACAGGAGATCTGGAGAAGGACTTCTGAAAAGGACATGGAGTTGAAGGGTGAGAGTAATGGCTTTAGGGTGGAGGAGGGCAGACTTAGACTGGAGATGAAGAAGAAATTCTTTCCAGTGAGGGTGGTGAGATACTGGAACAGGTTGCCCAGGGAGGTTGTGGACACCTTATTCCTTGAAGTGTTTTAGACCAGGTTGGATGAGGCTTTGAGCAATCTGATCCAGTGGGAGGTGCCCATGGCAGGAGGGTTGGATCTTTGAGGTCCCTTCCAACCCAAACCATTTTAGGAGTCTATGAATATCAGAGTGTGGCAGAACACACCCATGGCTTGGGCTTGCACTGTGACCATGGCCTGACCCTGAGCAGGGCAGAGCCCTCAGGGCTTCAAACCATGTGCTTAGTGCTCTCAGGAACAGAACCACAGAATCCTCTGGCTGGGAAAGACCTGAAGATCATCAAGTCCAACCAGAACCTAACATCTCTCTGTACACAACCCATAGACCATGTCCCTCAGCACCTCATCCAAACAGCTTTTAAAGCCCTCTGGGGATGGTGACTCCACCACTGTTCTGGGCAGCCTGATGACCCTTTCAGTGAAGATTTTCTTCCCTGCTATTTAATCTAAACCTGCCCCGGTACAGCTTGAGGACCTGCGTTTCCCTCAGAGCTGCGTCAGCAGGCAGCTGGTTCTTGCCCTGTGGCTCAGACAGAAGAGCTGTGAAGCAGGCAGAGCAGCTGCTGAGGCCCCTGAGCCCCCAGGCTCTGCTGCCTCCCACCTTTCCCATCCTTAGCCAGAGGGAATAATTTGTCCCATATTAGCGAGGCTGACGCTGCTGTTCCTCTTTGTCTCCACAGCACACGTTTTGTAGAAGATGTGCCTTAACATCTGGTGAGTGCAGAGCTCTTCTGGGGTGGCACAGCCACCAGGCTGCTTGGTCTTCTGCTTGGTTTTGCTCTCTCACTTTAAAAAAAGCAACCCACAGAAAGATGTCAGCAGGGCTGAACCCGAGCTGGCAGCCAGGGGGCTGGGGCAGGGCTGGCTCTGCAGCTCCCAGCCTCTCTAGCATGGGCACTAGGGAGCTGTGCCCAGCTCTTGGGCACAGGATGTTCTCAAATCCTGGAATAGGCCATGGATAATCCCAGGATAATGCATGCCTCACCCAGAGCTGCCCCACTGGTTTCTGACAAAGCTTTCTGTGGCTGCCTAAGGAGCAGGGTGGGCTGCGTTTGGCAGAGGCCCATCCAGCCACTCCTTCCTCCCCACCAGCCCATTAGAGCCAGCTCTGCCTGAGCCCCTGCACAGCAGCACACAGAGCTGCTTCAGCTCCCCCAGCCCTTCCAGAAACCTGGTGGAGCCCAAGTGTCTGGCTGCAGGCCTGCTCTAAGCTTGGTTTGGACTTTGCACCACAACAAAGACTTTCTTTGGCGTGAGCCTGGGCCCCTCTCATGCAGCACAAAGCCAAACCCTTAGTGTGACCACAACAGCAAACCCTGAGGAGCTTGCACAAGGAGTCCAGCAAACCAGCAGCTCTTTCTGCCTGAAGATGTTCATCTTCCAGACGTGAGGGTCCCTCTGCTTCACACCAATGCCCTGTCCCCACCTTGTGCTGTGTCCAGTCCTGACTAGCAGATGAGCAGCAGAAGGCTTTGCATTTGCAATCCTTTGTTGCTCGGTGGTGCCTCTGCCCTCAGAGCTCCTGTCTCTGCCTCACTGCAGCCTTCCTGGCCTCAGTGCCCAGCTGGCAGCAGAGGAGCTGGGTCCCAGGCCTGGGTGAGCAAGGGGTTGTGTGGAGGACATCAGCTGGTTTGTGGGCATGGTCTGTGAGTCCTCTCCCACCTCAAGCACAAGGTGGTCTGGCTTAGGGTGGCCTTCTGACATTGACATCTGGCTGAAATGATCATGGGTCAGCATTGACTCCTCACCAAGCATGAGTGGGTCTGGCTTAGGGTGGCCTTCTGACATTGACATCTGGCTGAAATGATCATGGGTCAGCATTAACTCCTCACCAAGCACGAAGGGGTCTGGCTTAGGGTGGCCTTCTGACATTGGCATCTGGCTGAAATGATCATGGGTCAGCACTAACTCCTCACCAAGCACGAGTGGGTCTGGCTTAGGGTGGCCTTGTCACATTGGCAGCTGGCTGAAATGATCATGGGTCAGCATTAACTCCTCACCAAGCATGAGTGGGTCTGGCTTAGGGTGGCCTTCTGACATTGGCATCTGGCTGAAATGATCATGGGTCAGCATTGACTCCTCACCAAGCATGAGTGGGTCTGGCTTAGGGTGGCCTTCTGACATTGACATCTGGCTGAAATGATCATGGGTCAGCATTAACTCCTCACCAAGCACGAAGGGGTCTGGCTGAGGGTGGCCTTGTCACATTGGCATCTAGCTGAAACGATCATGGGTCCTCCTCAGCAAGCCCCAGGGCAAACCAGAGCTGGTGGCGTGCAGACCTCCCGTGTCAGTGTTCATTGCCACCTACTTGGCCAGCTTGGCCCAAGAAGGCAGAAAGAAGTCAAACCTCCACTGGGAAGCTCTTGGAGATGCCTCCTGCGGCATCTCAGTCCTCGCTGACTCTCCCTTTCTCGTCTCCCTTGCCTGCCTGGCAGAGAAGTGCCCCGTGGACAACGCCAAGCTGACGGTGGTGGTGAACAACATCGCGGTGGCGGAGCAGATCGGGGAGCTCTTCATCCACTGCAAGTACGGCTGCCGGCCCGCCGCCAGCAGCAAGCCTGCTGCCTTCGAGGTGGACCCCCATGGATGTCCCTTCACAATTAAGCTGAGTGCCAGGAAGTAAGTGGCTCGGTAGCAGGGTGCAGCCTCTCTCTCCAGGGCAAGGTTTCCACCGCCAGCCGGCTGCTGCCGCTTGCCTGAGCTGCGCCCTAGCTCCTGGGGATGGTGCAGCTCCTGCCCGCCACGGGGTTGAGCAGGGTGACTCCAGGGGGCAGTTCTTTGCACTCTCTCTCAGGCTTAAATTCATAGGGCCGTGGTTTGGATTAGTGTGGTGGTTTGGGAGTTCCTCACCCCGCCACACACACTGTGGAAATTGCCCAGGTCGGACTCAGCCGGCTGGAAGTTAAGGAATGAAGCTTTATTGCACAATATACAAGCAGAGATTGACAGTATATAACATATTTACAACTATATACAGTGAAAAGGTAATACAGAAACACTACAGCCCCTCCCAGAGAGGGGTTGCCAACCCCTGGAAGTTAAGGACTGAAGCTTTATAGTCACAGCTTTGCACAATATACCAGCAGATATTGACAATATATAACAGATATTTAGAACTATATACAGTGAAAAGGTAATACAGAAACACTACAGCCCCTCCCAGAGAGGGGTTGCCAACCCCTGGAAGTTAAGGACTGAAGCTTTATAGTCACAGCTTTGCACAATATGCCAGCAGGTATTGACAATATATAACAGATATTTAGAACTATATACAGTGAAAAGGTAATACAGAAACACTACAGCCCCTCCCAGAGATCAGAGTCCTTAAGAGGGGTTTCCAACTACTTTCCTGCTGCTAACACTCCTCTGGCTGATCTACCTCTCCATACCTGGCACGTAAGACAGATAGTGGGATAAGATTGGGAAGTGGGGAAGGTGGTAGGGTGGTTGGAAACACCTCTTAGGGACTCTCATCTCTGGGAGGGGCTGTGGTGTTTCTGTCACAGTAGGGGAGGCTTAGGTTGGAGATAAGGAACAATTTCTTTCCTGGCTGGAACAGGCTGCCCAGGGAGGTGGTGGAGGTGTTGAAGGAACCTGTGGCCATGGCAATTGAGGATGTGGTTTAATGGTGTTGGGTTGATGGTTGGACTCGATGATCTTGGAGGGCTTTTCTAGGATTCTATGATTTGTGCTGATTTTTTTCCTTCTTCCTGCCTCTCTTCCTGGACAGAGATCATGAAAGCAGCTGTGACTACAGGCCAGTTCGCTGCCCCAACAACCCCAGCTGCCCACCTCTCCTGAAGATGAACCTGGAGGCACATCTGAAAGAGTGTGAGCACATCAAGTGTCCCCACTCCAAATATGGGTAAGGAGCTGCTGCATTGCGGTGGATAGGAGGCACTGAACTAATTTCTGAGCTGCTTGGATGTAGCCCCATGGGCTATGAGCAGCTGGGCACTGGTCTGAAGCTGAGATCAGGCTTGAAGGACTTGCAGAAAGCAGAGCTGAGCCTCCTGTTGAGAGCAAGCCAGTCACACTGCCCAGGTGGCAGCCCTGCTGGCAGCTGAGGAGGAGGATGAAGAGGTGTGTAGGCAGAAGAACCAGCTGGAGGAGAGGCAGGACCAAGGTTGTGGCCAAAGTCATGCAGGGAAGAGGATGAGCACAACAGCAATGCAATCACCACAACAGTGTCCCTCAAACCAGTCCTCTTAGGGCAAGGGAAGAGCTGCTCAGCCTTGGATCCCTGCTCAGCCCCAGTCAGGGCTGAATGCTGCCTGCCTGACACAGGGCTGAGCTTCTGGAGCAGGAGGAGATGTCTTGACAGAAGCAGAGCAAGGTGAATCCTGACAGGGCTGCAATTCTGCAGGCCATAGTCAGCATCTCCTGAGGGCAGCTGCAGTTTTTAACCCTGGTTTTAATGACTCTGAGATTGGGCTCCTGGTGAGCACAAGAACTGACACCACATTCTGTCTCTTGCCCAAGATCTGCTTGTCCTTGCAACTCCCTAGACAGGCAAGCAGGCAGTTAGTTCAGTTTGGGGCCAGTGTGCTGACCAGAAAAGTGTGAGCTGCTTGGCCTCTCTTGCCCTGCATTCTACAGGATAGTGAAGCACAGCTCATGATAGGAGGAGTAGATCAGCTGGGCATCCACAGAGGCTCAGACCTCTCTCTGAGGAGCCAGCTGAGCAAGGAGGTCTCCAGCCTGAGCCCTGCTCCAGCCAGCATCTGCCTCCCCCTTGCCTCCAGCCAGCATCTGCCTCCCCGTTGCAGGTGCACATTCATAGGAAATCAAGACACCTATGAGACCCACCTGGAGACCTGCAAGTTTGAGGGTCTGAAGGAGTTCCTGCAGCAGACAGATGATCGCTTCCATGAGATGCAGGTGGCAATGGCCCAGAAGGACCAGGAGATTGCCTTCCTGCGCTCCATGCTGGGGAAGCTCTCGGAGAAAATCGACCAGCTGGAGAAGAACCTGGAGCTCAAGTTTGGTGAGTCTGCAGCAGATGAGCTCTGTGGTCAGGGCAGCTCTTTGCTAGGATGGTGCATTGCAGGTCTCAGGAAGTTCAGATATTCCTGGCAGGGGAGCAAAGAGGGGTTCCATCAGCTTCTCTGCTTCCAGAAGATCGTGGGACCTAGTCCTGCAGTCATGTGGAAGTCCTAGAAGTGTCTGCAGGCAGCACCTTTCTCCTGTGACTTTGTCCTGTGCAAATCCAAGGGCACAAGCCCCCATAAACATCAGCAAGTCACTTAAGCACCTACCCTGGAGTGAGGATGGTTCTTGGACACCTTTGCTGTGCCCAGCCTTGTCTTGGCTCTAACATTTGCTGTGTCTTCAGCATCCAAGACCAATTTGCATCTCGGCAGCAGACAGCCTTCTGCTTTTCCCTGTGGATAGCAGCAGTGGATTCTCCTCCCTCCTTGTTCCAAGGTTAGGTGGCAGCAAGTGTCCTCTGCCCTGGACACTGACTCTGATGGGCCTGTCCATCTTTTGTAGATGTGCTGGATGAGAACCAGAGCAAGCTGAGCGAGGACCTGATGGAGTTCCGCAGAGATGCCTCCATGCTGAACGTGAGGAGGGGGCTGGGACTGGGTGTAGTGAGCTGGTTCTGCTGCTACTTAGGCTGCTGGTGCAGTGGGGGGAGTCTTTGTGGTTCCGTTTAGATCAGGCATTAGGAAGAAGCTCTTCCCCACAAGGCTGGTGAGACCCTGAAACAAGAGGCAACGGCCTCAGCTTGTGCCAGGGGAGGTTCAGGTCTGAGGTTCTGTCAGAGTCCCATGGTCTCTGGAGGGGGGTCACGGATGCATAGCTGCTGAGGGAGGGCCCTCAGGGGAGTCAGGAGCTGCCCAAAGGCAAGAGTGGCTCTCAGGTGGAGGAGGACAGCCTTAGAGGCAGGGCAGGTTGGTGTCAGGGGCTCTGCAGCTCATGCAGCTTGTTCTGCTTTTCAGGATGAGCTGTCCCACATCAACGCTCGGCTCAACATGGGCATCCTTGGATGTGAGTAGTCATGGTCTTCATCCTCTTGGCCTGGGCTTGGGGTTTGAGCCCCT
The DNA here is from genome assembly GCA_013396835.1 of Psilopogon haemacephalus. Classification (NCBI taxonomy): domain Eukaryota; kingdom Metazoa; phylum Chordata; class Aves; order Piciformes; family Megalaimidae; genus Psilopogon; species Psilopogon haemacephalus. The sequence continues at coordinate 11,447 of VWZI01002935.1, read as the reverse complement.
GGAGGCAAGATGAGTAAGCAGAGTAACAGTTGTCTCTGGGTCCCAGGGTTCACAGTGCTGCCAGCAGACAACACTGGTGGTAGAGTTGGCCAGAAGTGCTGGCCAGAGGGGATCTCCTAGTGCTGCTGGGAGAGGATGTCAAGTGGACTCAGCATCTCTGGCCTCCCTAGGTCCAGCCCAGAAGCTGCATAAGGGAGATGTGTCCTGAGCCCAAAGCAATAATCTGATGGGCTGTAAGGGTGGGTCATGAAGTCCTCTAGCCAGACTGGGAAGGCCTAATGGATCCTTCTGGCCTGTGACAGCATGAAGTATGAGGAGGACCTGTCAGGGCAGTGAAGTGAGCTCTGTCCCCTCCAAACTCACTGTTCTCCCACCTCTCTCCTGCCCTCTTCTTTCTGTAGCCTATGATCCTCAGCAGATCTTCAAGTGCAAGGGGACCTTTGTGGGGCACCAGGGCCCTGTCTGGTGTTTGTGTGTTTACTCCATAGGAGACTTGCTCTTCAGTGGCTCCTCAGACAAAACCATTAAGGTAAGGGCTGGACTTTTCTGGGTGCCTTTGCATGTGGGAGTGTGCCTCAGGAGGGACAGAATCACAGGCTCACAGGATGCCAGAGCTTGGACGGGACCCAAAGAGCTCATCGAGTCCAACCTCCTGCCACAGCAGGACCAGACAATCTAGCTCAGGGCACACAGCAACACATCCAGACAGGCCTTGACAGGCTTCAGAGAAGGAGACTCCACAACCTCTCTGTGGAGCCTGTTCCACAGAATCATGGAATGGTTTAAGTTGGAAGGGACCTCAAAGCTCAGACAATTCCAACCCCTCTGTGCCATAGGCAGGGACACCTCCCACTAGAACAGGTCACTCAAGGCCTCATCCAACCTGGCCTTGAACACCTCCAGGGAGGTTGTGGAGCACAGAAGCACAGAATGTGATCAAAGATCTGTGATCTGTGCTTCTGTGCTCCACAACCTCCCTGGGCAACCTGTGCCAGTGTCTCACCACCCTCACTGCAAACAACTTCCTCCTAACATCCAGTTTCAATCTCCCCTCTGCCACTTCAAACCCATTCCTCCTCATCCTGTCATTACAAGCTCTGTCAATAGTCCCTCCCAGCCTTCCTGTAGGCCCCTTCAGATCCTGGAAGGCCACTCCAAGATCTCCTGGAAGCCTTCTCTTCTGCAGGCTCTGTCACCCTTACAGTAAAGAAATTGCCCCTGGTGTAGAGGTGGAACCTCTTGTGCTGCAGTTTGTGGGGCTGGTGGTGTGGGTGTGGAATGTCAGTTCCCAAAGTTTCTCCCAGAGAACTCAAAAATGTTTCTTTGCAATTATGGTCAGGCAAAAGTCTCTGCAAGGACAAGATTTGGGTTTGGTTTTTTTTTGTTGTTGTTTTGGGGTTTTTTTGACAGTGAAACTGAGAGACAAAAAAACAAAGCCCTGATTAGAATCTCCTTCCTCCTGCTGCCTGGGTTTGCTTTATATGGTATTTAGGGCATCCAAGGCTATTTTGGCTTCTGATTTTGTTTTCCCTTGTTATGAAAAAAAAAAGTCATCTTAGTTTAAAAAGAAAAACAAAACCCAAAAACAAAACCCATAAACCCCAACCCAACAAACCCAACCCCCTGGTTTTTTTTTGTCCCTGATCAGATGTGTCCTTTTTCCACTCGATGGCATGTTTTGTTTTCCTGTGGCCTGTTTTCAGTAACTCAAGCTGACAGCAGCACTGCTCCAGTGCAACCTAAAAAAGCAGCTCCCAGTGTCAACCACGTTGGCTGCTGGGAAGCCACAAGCTGTGCCCAGCCCTGCCAGCAGCAGAGCTTTGGTTTGGTTTCTTCCTTCCATAGGATTCTAGAACGCTTCGAGGGGGAAGGGACCTCGAAGGTCATCTCATTCCAACCCCACTGCCATGAGCAAGGACATCTCTTGCTAGCTCAGCTTGCTCAAGGCCTCATCCAACCTGGCCTTCAATGCCTCCAGGGAGGGAGCATCCAAAACCTCCCTGGGCAACCTGTGCCACTGCCTCACCACCCTCACAGGAAAGGATTTCTTTCTAAATTCCTGCATTTCTTTGAGTGATAGCAAGAGCCACCTGGAAGAAAATGGACATTGCTGCACTTGAGTGGAAGGAGGCAGCTTTGTCCCCTCTCTGGGAGCCACGTTCCCATCTTCCCTCTCTTGAGAGCAGGCTGTGCTCGGTGGGAGGAACCTTGGCACCAGCAGAGGAGCCCTGGGATGGGGTGGGGATGGCCAAGGCAAAACCCAAGAGCTGCTTCTCTGCATTAGAGTGTTGAGTTGGCCTAGGTTAGGACAGAACAGAGCTGGACAGGGCTGATTCATGCTGCTCTCCAGTGTCTCTTTAACTTTCAACTGCCCTGTGCAGGCAGTTTCATTCCCTGGACAGGCTTATCTCTGCCCAGGAGCCTGGAAGGCAGGTGACAGCCCAGGTGACAGTCTGTTTCCTCCTTCCTTTGTGGCTTTGGTGACATCCTGCCCACGTGCCCTGCTGCTCTGCCTGCTGACCCTCTGCTGCCTTGTGTTTCCTGTTAGGTGTGGGATACCTGCACCACATACAAGTGCCAAAAGACCTTGGAGGGTCACGATGGAATTGTACTGGCACTCTGCATCCAGGGGTGAGTGGAAAGGGAGGGGATGGGGAGAACACTGGGGTGTCCTGACCACAGAATCTTGGGACCACAGGCTGGTTTGGGCTGGAAGGGACCTTTAAAAGCTCATCTAGTCCAGTCAGCAGGGACATCTGCAGCTAGAGCAGATTGCTCAGAGCTCCAAACAACCTGACCAGCAATGGTTCCAGGGATGAGGCTTCTCCCACCTGCCTGAGGCGACCTGGGCCAGGCTCTCACCACCAGGACTGTGCAAGATTTCTTACTTCTCTCCAGTCTGGGTCTCCAGGCTTAATCACGCCCTTGGAATTCCCATCCTTGGTCCTGCACGTGCCAAGACTGTGCCACAGAGGCACATCCTGCCCCTTTGCTCATTAAAAATGGACAAAGCACAGAGCTGGCCTCACTGCAGTCCTGGCTTCCATCCCTGGTCACCAGCAGGATGCCTGGCCCCAGTCCAGCCTGGCCTCCTCACAAGAGCTGGGCTCTGCTCCTGGAGTGTCCTTAGTCATAGACTCATAGAATGGAATCACAGAATCATTTTGATTGGAAAAGCCCTTTTAAGATCATTGAGTCCAACTCTTACCCCAGCACTGCCAGGTCACCACTAAACCATGGCCCTCAGCACCACATCTCCACGGCTTTGAAACCCCTCCAGGAATGGGGACTGCTCTGAGCAGCCTGGGCCAGGCCTTGACAACCCTTCTGAGGAGGAAATTCTTCCTCATGTCCAACCTAAAACTCCCTTGGGCAAAATAAGGCTATTTCCTCTCATCCTATCATCCTGCCTTGGTCCAGTGGGGCTGTGGGACTGCAGCTCCTCACCCAGCGTGGTGCCTGGGAACGAGCAGGGACCCCTGCATGCATCACTGTCCCTTGCTGACCTCCCTTTGTTTTCTGGTGACATTACAGGAACAAGCTGTACAGTGGCTCTGCTGACTGCACCATAATTGTGAGTACCCAGGACCCCTGTGCAGTGGGGTTGGGAGATCTAGAGGCTGGCCCCAGGCTGCCCTGGAGCAGGGGCCTGAAGCGTTTCTCCTGTGTGGCTCTGCAAGCTGCCAGAGCAATAACCCACATCTGCTTTAGCCACTGGCTCAGCCAAGTTCCCCCTGGGTTGGATTTAGGTATTGTCTGCAGGCTGGATCCCCTACTTCTGCATGGCAGCTGGGGCAGCATTCCACACAATCCCAGCATGGTGAGGGCTGGCAGGGACCTCTGGAGATCAGCCAGTCCAACCCCATCCTAAAGCAAGGGCACCCACAGCAGCTTGCCCAGCATCACAATGCCCAGCTGGGGCTGGAAGCTCTCCAGAGAAGACTCCACAACCTCTCTGGGCAGCCTGCTCCAGGGCTCCAGCACCCTCACAACAAAGAAGTTTTTCTTCCTATTCAGCTGGAACCTGCTGCCTTCCAGTTTGTGCCCATTGCCCCTTGTCCTGTTACTGGGCACCACTGACCAGAATCTGGCCCCAGGCTCTTGTCCCCTACCCTTTAGCTCTTGCCAAGCACTGAGTAGATCCCCTCTGGGGCTGCTCTTCTCCAGGCTTAGCAGCCCCAGGGCACTTAACCTGTGCTCCTCACAGAGCTGCTCCAGGCCCCTCAGCATCTTTGGAGCCTCTGCTGGACTCTCTCTGTGGAGCCCTGAACAGGACCAAATGCCCCAAGCTGTGGCCTCACTAGGGCAGAGAAGAGGAGGAGGAGAATCATAGAATGTCCTTCAACCTGCTAATCACACTCAGCCTCAGCACCCTAGGAGACTTGTTGACCTCCCAGGTCCTTCTCCCCAGAGCTGCTTCCCAGCAGGTCACCCTCACCTGTACTGCTGCAGGGAGTTGTTCCTCCCCAGGTGCAGGACCCTACACTTGCCCTGCCTGAACATCCTGAGGTTTCTTTCCACCCAGCTCTCCAGCCTGTCGAGACCTCCCTGAATACCATTGCAGCCTTCTGGTCAGTCCTGAGCAGGCCAGGATGGTGGTCCCTACATGTTCCCAGGGGCAAAGAGGAAGGGCTGCAGCACAGGGACCTGCCACTGCCTCTCACAGTGTTCCTCTTCTCCTTTGCAGGTGTGGGACATCCAGAACCTGCAGAAGGTGAACACGATCCGAGCACACGACAATCCTGTTTGCACTTTGGTCTCCTCACACAACATGCTCTTCAGTGGCTCTCTCAAAGCCATCAAGGTAGAGCTCTGGGGTGGTTCCTCTTGGGCTGGTGGGGGACCAGTGGTACAGATTGTCAGGCAGCAGTGGCCAAATGGGAAGAAATTGACGTTTTGGTCTGTAGGTGACCTTGCTAGCAGCATCTCATGAGGCACGCGGAGGAGCACAGCTCCCAGGGCAGGCAGTGCTGCAGAGGTGTGCTCTGTGCTGGCACCTGGCTGAAGGAGCACTTTGTTTCCTCTCTCTCCCCAAACCCGAGACTGCTGGTGGGAACCCCTTGGCAGTTCCTGGCTGTGCCTGTCCTTGGGTCCCTAACAGACCCTACTCAGCCCCTTAGGACTCGTGTCTGAGGTCCAAGACTGGCTGAGGATTCAGAGTGCCTGTTGTGAAACTCCCTCCAAAGGATCTTGAATCTGCTTTCTTCACCTAAAGTCTGCAGAACCCAGGGAACAGCTTTGTGAGTTGCCCTTTAAAGCCTTGGCTGGATTCCCTTGGCTCTGCTTCCAGCTCCTGGTGAGACAGCTTATGGGACTGTCCATCTGGAAGAGCTGTATGCTCTTTTCTTTATCTGGGGCCTGGACTGCCTCAAGCTCTCTAGAGAGCACTCGAGGCTGGAGGAGCAATGAAACAGCACTGAGCAGAACCTGGGGCCTTTGAGGTTCTGTCATCTCCAGCCACTTAGTGCCAGATGAGCCAAGCAGGCTGGCAGCACTACTCAGAGTGGTGGGTTGAGGTCCCTTCATCCCTGTATGCTAAAGCTTTCAGCCAGAATCTCCCAGGAGCTGTGGGGATGGAGCTGTCTGGGAGTGGAAGTGCAGAGACTTCCCGTGGATTTGGGTTTGGGTTTTCAAGCTCGTGGCTCTGCTGAAGGTTCTCTGCCAGTGCTAACCCTGGCTCCAGGCTGGCACTCCAGGAACATGTTCAGCATAGCCACAGTTCTGGAGACCCCAGCACAAGAAGGACATGGAACTGTTGGAGCCAGTACGAAAAAAGGCCACCAAGATGCTCAGAGGGATGCAGCTGCTCTGCTATGAGGACTGGCTAAAAGAGTTGAGGCTCTTCAGCCTGGAGAAGGCTTCCAGTAGACCTTATAGTCGCCTTCCAGGATCTGAAGGGGGCTACAGGAGGGCTGGGGAGGGACTATTGACAAGGTCTGGTAATGACAGGAGGAGGAGGAATGGGTTTAAAGTGGCAGAGGGGAGATTGAAACTGGATGTTAGGAGGAAGTTGTTTGCAGTGAGGGTGGTGAGACACTGGCACAGGTTGCCCAGGGAGGTTGTGGCTGCTCTCTCCCTCTCCCTGCTCTGGATGCAGCCCAGCACTCGGCTGCCTTCGGGGCTGCCAGTGGCCAGTACTGGCTCCTGGGGAGTTTGTCACCAGCTGACACCCCCAAGCCCTTCTCCTCCAGCCTGCTCTTGAGCCATTCTCCACACAGCCTGGATTTGTGCTTGGGACTGCCCTGACCCAGGTGCAGGACCTTGCACTTGGCCTTGTTGAACTTGAGGTCATCATGTGCCCACCATTTGTTACATGTAAGCAGGAAACCATTCTTCACCCAGCTGAACCAGGCCTAGCAGAAGGCCTAAAAAGCACAAGGCTGGCTGGGCAGGGTGGGCTGCACCTGCCCCCTGAGGCTGGGGCTAGCCTGTGCCATCCCCCTGAGCCTCCCCTCCACGTCCCTCTGTCTCTCTGTGCTTCCCACAGGTCTGGGATATCGTAGGCACCGAGCTGAAGCTGAAGAAGGAGCTGACAGGTCTCAACCACTGGGTGCGAGCTCTGGTGGCTTCCCAAAACTACCTTTACAGTGGATCTTACCAAACCATCAAGGTAAGAGACCCTGAGCCTGGTGGCAGCCCTGAGCCACCAGCCCCTCCCTGCGCCTCCGGGCGGCTGTTCTGCAGCCTGGCTCGGGGGAACAGGACAAAAGGGAGCTGCTGGGGGACGAGAGTGCTGCTGACACCTCCGGTTTGCTGCGCTGATTGCATCTTTGCAGGCGCTCAGGCTGGGCTCTGGCTGCTCCCTGTGGGAGCGCAGCTGCCGGCGGGGGGAAGCTGAGCGAGATAAAAGGTGGCACCTCCACGGCTGCTGTGGCACCTCCACGGCTGCTGTGGCACCTCCACGGCTGCTGTGGCACCTCCGTGGCTGCTGTGGCCCCTCCGCGGCTGCGGTGGCACCTCCGCGGCTGCCGCAGCCTCGACTGCCCTGCCAGCCCTGCCCATAACCGCAGAAGGTCGCTGGCTGGCTGCAGAGCGACCATAAAGCCATGGGCGGCTTCCAAAATGGTTTTCAGGCTGCCTTGGCTCTGATGAAGGGCTGACCTCGCAGCATCTAGGTGACACAGGAGAACTCGAAGTTGCCCTCTCGGCGTCCTTGGGTTTTTGGGCTCTCGGGGGGGCCGGGTTGAGCAGGGAGGTGTCTGTGCAGGGCCACACACGCAGCCTTGGATGTTCCCAGGTGGGCAGCTGGATAAGGCAGCAGGGACTTTGCTCGTCAGAGCATTCCCAGTCGGATAGGTTTGCCCTTGAGGATGGGATCTGAGCACAGGTGGAGCTTGGGCTGACTTCTCACCTGGCTGGAGAAGGCAGCTCGCTCCTGGAGAGGGGTTCCCTGCGTGGGTCTCAGCCTGCTTCTGCTGCGGTGTCTCTCTCAGATCTGGGACATCCGTAACCTGGAGTGCGTTCACGTGCTGCAGACCTCGGGAGGCAGCGTCTACTCCATCGCCGTGACAAACCACCACATCGTCTGTGGCACCTACGAGAACCTCATCCACGTAAGGGCCCAGGGCTGGGGGAGAGGGGCGAGGAGCTGCGTGCGCGGCTCAGGCAGAGCACGGCTCAGGCAGAGCGTGGCTGCGCAGCACCCGCCCTGGAGGTGGGAGAAGGCCTCTGCTAGGGGAAGCTGGTGAGAAGCTGGTGGCCTGCTGCAGCCTCCAAGGCCCTGCCGTGCTCCCGCAGGTCTGGGATATAGAGACGAAGGAGCAGGTCCGCACGCTGACGGGACACGTGGGCACCGTCTACGCCCTGGCTGTCATCTCCACCCCGGATCAAACCAAAGTCTTCAGCGCGTCCTACGACCGCTCCCTGAGGGTAGGTGTGCAGGGCTGACCTCCCGGCCCTGCTGGAGCACAGGGCACAGCTGAAGCTGGGCTCACGCCCTCTCTCTGCCCCCAGGTGTGGAGCATGGACAACATGATCTGCACTCAGACGCTGCTGCGACACCAGGGCAGTGTCACTGCCCTGGCAGTCTCCAGGGGTCGCCTCTTCTCCGGCGCCGTGGACAGCACTGTAAAGGTTTGTGTCCTCTGCTTCACCCCGCTGGGTTGGTCCTTTCCTAAAGCTAGAGCCAGAGCGTTCCGGGAAACAGGGAATTGTCCCTTGGAGATCCTTGAGGCCCATCCTTACCCCCAGCACTGCCAGGTCGCCCCTAAACCACAGCCCTCAGCACCACATCTCCAGGGCTTTCAAACCCCTCCAGGGATGGGGACTCCACCACTGCCCTGGGGGCAGCCTGGGACAGGCCTTCCCAACCCTTCTAGGGATGAAATTGTTCCTCATGTCCAACCTAAACCTCCCCTGGGGCAACTTGAGGCCATTTCTTCTTGTCCTATCACTTGATACTAAGGAGAAGAGACCAACCTGGCTCCAGCCTCCTTTCAGGCAGTTCTAGAGAGCAGTGAGTTCTCCCTCAGCCTCCTCTTCTCCAGACTAGACACCCCCAGCTCCCCTCAGCTTCTCCTCACCAGCCCTGTTCTCCAGACCCTTCACCAGCTCCATTACCTTTCCCTGGACCCACTCCAACCCCTCAGTGTCTTTGCAGCAAGGAGCCCAGAACTGAACTGAGCTGGGACAGACCAACAAGTTTTGAAGGGCTGGGAGGTCAGCTTGTGTTGTGGCTGCTGGAAGGCCAAAAGGCAGCTCGCAAAGCTGCTCAGAAGTCCCTGCCACAAGTTCCTGTTGTCTCCTCTCCACAGGTCTGGACGTGTTAGCAAGAAAGGCCACACAAGCCCTGCACACAGAAAGACCAAAAACTCCTCCCTGCCGCTGGCCTGCTGGGTGACTGCCACCACTCTTGAGATATCTGCTGCAGCTCCTTTCCACACCCACCACTGCCTGCTGCTGCCCACCCACTGGCTCCCTACCCACAGTGAGCCCAGCTGGCAGCCCTCGGGACTGCTCTGGCCCACCGATGCTCCAGAGGTGCCCTCAGATCTGCTGGATAGGATTGGAAACGCAGAGGAAGTCGTTCTGGTGCCTTCCTCACTGCTGGGTGCCCTCCTCTGCTTCGTCCCCCACCAAGCTGAGGAGCAACTTTTGAGGGTCTGCAGGCTGGACCAGCACTGCTGTAGACGCAGCGCAGCCCTGGGACGGTGATGGGACTGAATGGTTCAGCTTGTCACGGGTCAGGGTGGGGACAGTGGGAGGCTGCTCCCCTTGTAAATGGTAGAACCCAAGGTTAGGCCTTGCCCCGGGTTGGGACCCGTCCCCCCCTCCCCACCCCTTTTCTGTCTCCAGGATTTCATTTTACTGCCAAGATGTTGGGCAGATCCATCTGGGATCTTCTTGAGGTCTTCTCTTAAGTAGCCAGGTACGATTTTTACGCCACAGCAAGTTCTCAGATCCAGTGACACAAGCCCCATTGTTCACCACCCTGTAATGGTCTCCACATTAAAGAGGACGAAGCCTCCGTTGCGTTTTTACTCCCATTTTTCTACTGTTTTTAAGATTGTGATAGAGATTTGATTATTTCTTCATTGACAATAAAAGCAGAAAGAGTTCTTCCTGCCCAGCGTGACTTATTGATGGCCTTGGGGGCCACCACTCCCCTGGTGGGCACAGCTGCTGGGCACCTCGCAAGGCAGGGCAGTTCCTAGACCAGCAGCAGCCTTTGGCCCAGGTACCTCATCCACCCAGCAAGATACAACTCCCATCAGCCCACCTGGAGCCACCACACGTGGTGGCTCATGGCTTTTTGGAGCCACCACACGTGCTGGTTGATGGCTTTTTGGAGCCTCTCTGGGCAGCCTGTGCCAGTGCTCTGGGACCCACACAGGCAAGAAGTTGCCTCCTTGTGTTGAGCTGCAACCTCCTGTGCTGCAGCTTCCATCCATTGCTCCTTGGCCTATCCCAGGGAGCAAGGAGCAGAGCCTGTCCCCCCACTCCTGACCCCCAGCCCTCAGAGATTTAGAAACATTGATTAAATCATAGAACCAGAGAATGGTTTAGGTTGGAAGAGACCTCAAAGCTCATCCAGTTCCAACTCCGCTGTGCCATAGGCAGGGACACCTCCCCCTAGAACAGGTCGCTCAAGGCCTCATCACATGGATCATAGAATCACTGAATGGTTTATACTGGAAGGGACCTCAAAGCTCAGCCAGTTCCAACCCCCCTGTGCCATAGGCAGGGACACCTCCCACTAGAACAGGTCGCTCAAGGCCTCATCCAGCCTGACCTTGAACACCTCCAGGGAGGTTGTGTTCTCTTCTGCAGCCTAAGCAGCCCCAGGTCCCTCAGCCTCTCCTCCCCAGGCAGTGCTGCAGTCCCCTCAGCATCCTCAGAGCCCTTTGCTGGACCTTCTCCAGCAGATCCCTGTCCCCCTCCCCGCAAAGTGGGGGGATGCCCAAAACTGGTCGCTGGCCTTTGGGGACACAAAGAGCTGTGGCAGCCCAGGAAGGCTTTTGTTT
>VWZI01002927.1:6268-21048 GCA_013396835.1 Psilopogon haemacephalus | reverse complement strand
TCCAGGCTGAAAAGTCCCAACTCCCTCAGCCTGTCCTCATAGCAGAGGTGCTCCAGCCCTCTGATCATTTTCATGACCCTCCTCTGGACTCTCTCCAGCAGTTCCATGTCCTTCTTGTGCTGGGGGCTCCAGAACTGCACACAGTACTCCAGGTGGGGTCTTGAGCAACTTTAAAGAACATTTTTCTGCCTTCACCGCAGACCCAGTTAAGCAGAAGGAGCAGGAACACCTCATTTTGCTCAGGCTTTTAAACCCCTCCACGTCAACAAACGATCTGAGCATCTCTGCAGAGTGTGCTGGCACTTTGTCTGCCATCTGTCATGTGTCACTCTTCCTCCCCTATTCCCCAGGGGGAAATGTCAGCCCCTGATTTATATTTCATGTTTTCCCTTACAAAGGAAAATCCTGTTAGGATACAAACGACTTTGGTGGCTCTTGCTCAACTACAGAGGATATTCACTGTTCTCTTGCAGTTCTGTGTAATTCCTTCCCACCAGCATATTCTGTTTGTCTCCTCTATGATTCTTTTTTCTTAGCTTATTATATTTTTTTTCTTGGTTTAATTTTTTGGTTTAATTTCTCTTAGTAGAATTTGGTTGGGTTTTTTTGCTAAGTTTATTTTTTTTTCCTCTGTAGTTTTATTTTTATTTCCTCCTTAGTTCATTAATTTTTCCTCTTTTTTAATTTTTTTTTTGTTTTCTCTCCTTGCTTTCCTTTTTCTTTTTTTCCCCTTAGCTTTTTTTTTCTCTCCTTGATTTGTCTTTTTTTTTTTTTTTCCCTCCTTAGTTATTATTATTTATTTTCCTCCTTGGTTAATTTTTTTTTCTCCTTGGTTCTCCGCCCCCTTTTTTCCCCCTCTTTGGTTTATTTGCTCTTTGTTTTCCTTTTTTCTCCTTCTTCTTTTTTTTTCTTTCCTCCTTGGTTTTTTTTTTCACCCCCTTTTTTTTTGTTATTTCCTTGGTTTATTTGTTTTTTCCTTCTTGGTTTATTTTTTTCCCTCCTTAGTTTATTTTTTTGTTATCTCTTTGGTTTATTTGCTTTTCCTCCTTTGTTTATTTGTTTTTCCTTCTTTTTTTTTCCTCTTTAGTTTGTTTTGTCTTTCCTCTCTGGTTTATTTGGTTTTCCTCCTTGGTTTATTTGTTTTCACTCCTTGATTTATTTATTTTTCCTCCTTGGTATATTTTTTTTCCTCTCCTTAATTTATTTTTTTCCCTCCTTAGTTTATTTTTTTCCTCCTTAGTTTAATCTTTTTTCCTCCTTAGTTTAATCTTTTTTCCTCCTTAGTTTATTTTTTTCTTCTCCTCCTTAGTTGATTATATTTGTTCCTCCTTAGTTTATTTTTTTCTTCTTCTTCTTAGTTGATTGTTTTTTCTCCTCCTTGGTTTATCTGGGAGCTTGCTTTGTTTGGTCATTCGGGCACTTGCTTTGTTTGGGATTTTTCTTCTTCCTTCATTTGATATTCTTCAGTTTTTTGTTCCCTGTGTTTTTTCCTCCCTCTGTTTTTTTCCCCCCATCTTTTTTCCCTAAGCCACACCTTCTGTTCACTTTAAAGCAGAGCAAATGCAAACAAGATTCAGCAATGGTACTAAGCGTTAGTTGATACTGGTGGGAAGATGCTCCTGTGGAATCAAAGGGCTGTGGATCACATTCAATTGAAGGGGAGAAATATTATTATCATTACTTGAGGACAACTTCAGACTCCCAAGATTTGCTTTTGGGGAAAAAAAAAATTTATTTTTTTTTTTAAATCATCCCTGGCAAAATTAGCTCTCACTTACTGTGAGGTAAGAGCAGAGCAGAGGAGCTGACGTGTTCAGACAGAGATAGACAGAATTAAGAGGCCCTTTTCATTCTGAAGCTGAAGGAAGAAAAGATCTTTTCAGTGCTGTGTATTTAAATGGATGTGTTTATACAGCCACTGTCTACCCATCTGAGGAGTCTGTTCGTAGAGGAATAAGTAGCAAAATGCTGAGTTTCAGCCCATGGAAAATGATGGCTGAACCAAAGCATCTCCAGCCCTGGAGGTGTTCAACAAAATGTGGACGTGGCACTTTGGGATATGGTTTCATGGCCCTGAGGCTCTTGGTTTGGTGACTGAACTTGATGATCTTAGAGGTCTTTTCCAGCTGAAACAATTCTATGATTCTGTCATATTCTGCTTAGGAGCTTTTGGCTCAAGAAGTGGGATGACAATTTCAGACCTTTCCTTTTCCCTTGATACCCCTGCTGAGCTTTGCACCACCTACCCTCAAAGTCTTGTGGGACAGACAGTGACAAAGAGAGAAATCACAGAATGTCAGGGGCTGGAAGGGACCTCCAAAGCTCATCCAGTCTAACCCCCCTGCCAGAACAGGATCACTTATACCAGGTCACTCAGGAATGCATCCAGGCAGGTCTTGAATATCTCCAGAGAGGGAGACTCCACAACCCCCCTGGCCTGTTCCACTGCTCTGTCACCCTCACAGGGGAAAAAATCCTCCTCATGCTTACATGAAACTTCCTATTCATCAGCTTCCACCCTTTGCCCCTTGTCCTGTCGTTGGCCATCACCGAAATGAAATGATGGAGCCAGGAGGGAAGAAGCATCACAGTGGTTGTATCGGAGAGAGGCAGAAAGAGGCCAGATGCAGGTTAAAAACCTGTTTGAAACTCCTCCTGTTCTTATTGCCTTGTAAATGTGAGGGCAGTGGAGGAGGCTCAGGTGGAGGCAATGCCTTGGCAGCAAGAGTGCCTGACTGAAACAGGATGTTACATAGAAGTTCTTTGCAGTGAGGGTGGTCAGACACTGGCACAGGTTGTCCAGGGAAGTTGTGGCTGCTCCTTCCCTGGAGTTGTTCAAAGCCAGGTTGGATGAGTCCTTGAGCAACCTGTTCTAGTGGGAGGTGTCCCTGCCTATGGAACAGGGGGATTAGAACTGACTGAGCTTTGAGGTCCCTTCCAACCTAAACTATTCTATGATTCAACATGAGGAGAAACTTCTTTACAGACAGAGCCCTGGAGCAGGCTGCCCAGAGAGGTTGTGGAGTCTCCTTCTCTGGAGACCTTCCAAACCCACCAAGATGCATTCCTGTGTGAACTGCCCTGGGTGATCCTGCCGTGGCAGGGAGGTTGGACTCGATGACCTCTGGAGGTCCTTTCCAGCCTCTAAAGTTCTGTGATTCTGTGAATGTGCAGCCAGGAGCAGCCATTCTCCCCCACCTCAGATTTTTTCCCTTTCTTGGAAAACTCTGCTCTATTTTCTTGTAAAATTCAATCTACCTTCTGCATAAAAGGTTACCTGGAGAAGCTCAGGCTGTGGAGAAGCAAACCAGGAGCTTGGGTAAACTTTGACTGGATCCCCAGTGATGGGATCCACTGTGAAACAGTCACCCAATGCCCTGTACCTCTCTGATGCCCCACAAAACCAGAGCTAAAACTCAGAGGGAGCTGAACAGCAGGATTTTTGAGCAAAAACAGGTGCAGTGTGAAGCTAAATGACAGATGAATAATCTGAGCAGAAAAATGTGACACGTTGCCTAGAGGAGCCCTGATGATGTCACTACCTCATTTTCCCTGTGCTGGGGATGCTGTGCTCTTTTCCACCAAAGGTGAAAGCCTGCTTCCCCCTCTGGATTCCTTGCACATTGCAAATGAGATCCAGATGAGGCTGGCTTTGATTTAAACACCCTTGCAGGAGGAGCTCTGGCCAGCTCTGCCTCAGCTAATTAAACCTGCAGCAGTTCACCTTTTGTGAGCCTAATTAGCTGAGATGCTGCCTTCTCTATATTTATCTCCTGTGTCTTCCAGAGATGCACGTTGGTTTGCAGGCTGTGGAATGACAAATGTGCAGAAGCTGTTCTGCTCATCCCCCTGCAAGGGTAGGTGCTGTGTAGGGGTCAATGGCTGAGTTGTTTTTACATGGAGTCAGGGGAATGGAGCAAAGCTGGAGGTGAGGAGATTCAAATTGGATGTGAGGATGAAGTTCTTCACCCTGAGAGTGATGAGAGCCTGGAATGGGTTTCCCCCTGAGCGGGGTGTTTGGGGCCACATCCCTGGAGGTGTTTGTAGTCAAGTTGGATGAGGCTGTGGGCAGCCTGATCTAGGGTAGGGTGTCCCTGGGCATGGCAGGGGGGTTGGAACTGGCTGATCCTTGTGGTGCCTTCCAACCCTGACTGATTCTATGATTCTATGACTCTAATCTGTCCAGACTTGGAGGTCTTCAGAGCCCCCAAATCCCTTCATTCATCTACCCTGCAAGGGGTGTTCCAAGCCAGCCAAGGGCCACTTCTAGCCCTGGCTACATGGAAGCACCCAACAGCTCCACTGGAGATGGGAGATCAATTGACAGTTTTGGTTCAGTGTTTCCCACTAGAACAGGTTGCCCAAGGCCTCATCCAACCTGGCCTTGAACACCTCCAGGGAGGGAGCAGCCACAACCTCCCTGGGCAACCTGTGCCAGTGTTTCACTGCAAAGAACTTCTTCCTAAGGAGAGATCTTTGCAGGGACCACTTTTTACACGCAGCTGCTTTCCCATTTAATCGATGGACCTGGCTGCCAGCTAGATTATTTGAGCCAAGATATTTCTGTCTTGGAACAAGCAAGAAGTGGAGGAGCTGATCTAGGGTGGACCATGACCTCCAACATTTGGGGAATTGCTCGTGATAAGTTGTTGCTATGGCTCTGGCCAGGTTTTCTTGTATCCTAGCAATGACTGTCATTGAGTGAAGCTTTGGTTGCTACAGCAGGGATCCTGATGGAAAGACTCAGACTGTCAGCCCCTTGCCTGCTCTTGCGCTGTCTCTTCCAGCCCTGATTTCCTGCTCCCCCTCCACAGAGCTGATTGCTTGCCTCAGGCAACACTATTCCTTATGACCCAGCCGTTCACACCTTGCCAGAACGATTCTGATATTAGACTAACATCACTTCTGCATTGCACCTGACTGGATTTTTAATCGTCTGCGGGGCTGATGCGATCGGTGCATGCAAGCTGGCAGGGCAGAGATGCTCTCCACCTTCAAAACCACTTCCAGTGAATCCGCCTACCCCCCCCCCCCTCCAACTTCAGAAGCCTCATTGATTCTTTTGCCTGCATAATTTATACATTGGTGTTTGCCTTCTGTGAATAAAGGAGCAAACAGTGGCTGGGGCTGCTGACACGGGCAGTCTTCCGAAGCAATCAGCCCTCAATGAAACACTTGCGCTGATTCCAATGCTCCTTCGCTCAAGGGAGGAGGAAATAAAAACAGAGCAAAGCTCACCAACTCTAAAATAATAATAATAAAAGAAATATATAGTGCTGTTCTGGGAGTTTCAAACCTAGGAAGTTGTCCACAGTTCCAACAAGCAATATTTTCCAGAGCAGAAATGTGGCAGCGGATTGGACTTTCTAAACTTGTTTCTCTTCTGGAAGGAAGCAGCAGCAGCAGCACTGGTAGAAGGCTGGATGATAGAACTGGGACTGCCAGCCTGGCCAGCAGGGCAAGGGAGGGGATTCTGCCCCTTTGCTCTGCTCTCCTCAGACCCCACCTGGAGTACTGTGTGCAGTTCTGGAGCCCCCAACACAAGAAGGACATGGAACTGTTGGAGCCAGTGCAGAGGAGGCCACCAAGATACTCAAGAGTGCTGCAGCAGCTCTGCTATGAGGACAGGCTGAGAGAGCCTGCAGAAGAGAAGGCTTCCAGGAGAACTTGGAGTAGCCTTCCAGTATCTGAAGGGGGCTACAGGAGGGCTGGGGAGGGACTATTGACAAGGGCTTGTAATGACAGGATGAGGGGGAATGGGTTCAAACTGGCAGAGGGGAGATTTAAACTGGATGTTAGGAAGAAATTCTTTGCAGTGAAGGTGGTGAGACACTGGAACGGGTTGCCCAGGGAGGTTGTGGCTGCTCCCTCCTTGGAGGTGTTCAGGACCAGGTTGGATGAGCAACCTGCCTTGAGCGACCTGTTCTAGTGGGAGGTGTCCCTGCCTATGGCACAGAGAGGCTGGAACTGGCTGAGCTTTGAGCTCCCTTCCACCCTAAACTACTTTGTGATTTGTATCATAGAGTGGTCAGGTCTTTTTTTTTCTTTTTTCTTTTTCTTTTTTTTCTTTTTTTTCTTTTTTTTTTCCCCCTCCCCTCTCACACAAAGCAAAGCTCAGCTCCATGATTTGAGATTTGCTTAAGGACAAAGATGAGAAATCTCTCTCCAGCAGAAAGGACGCACCACAGGAACCTTCATCTGGGGGAGATGTTTGAATACAGAGAGCAAAATGGCTCTTAGGTGCTGCCAGCACAGCCTTTTCTATCTGCTATTGCAGCTGATTGATTTTTGCACTCTCTGCTGTCTGCAGCTGTCTGTCTGAGTCTCGTTTTGAAACTCGAGGAGTTTCTTTGTGTGCTCCACGCTAGATGCCCCCAAGCTATGGGAGCTAATTCAGCTGCTTCCAGAGATGGGAACAGCTCTGCATCCTCCCCAGTTCTCATGCAATACTTTGAGTGTGCTCTGAGATTGCAGTGGTTTGGTTGCCCTGCCTCCATCTCCTTGCATCTCCAGAGGAGCAAAAGCTGCCTCCTTGTTCACCATGGGCTCTTTACAAGGCAGTCTGACATTTACAAAGAAGATGCAGAGGTTTCATCTGGTTTGTCACATCAGATCTTTAATAGTCCTGGAGCTGGGAGCCTTAATGGAGCCATGACTTGCTGCTTTGCTGCCTCTCTGTTTTCAGTGCCTGGCTCACTTTCTCTGTGGGGTTGTGGATTTTGTTCTTTTTCTTTTTTTTTTTTTTTTTCCTTAGTGTGCATTTGAAATCTTCTCGTCTCTTCAATCTAACAGCGCTGAAAGATCTGCAGATTTCCCTGGGATGATTGCAGTCACCCCNAGGTGTTTGTGGCCACATCCTTGGAGGTGTTTGCAGCCAGGCTGGCAGAGGCTGTGGGCAGCCTGATGTAGGGTAGGGTGTCCCTGGGCATGGAAGGGGCTTGGAACTGGCTGCTCCTTGTGGTCCCTTCCAACCCTGGCTGATTCTATGATTCTATGAATGGAAGGGACCAACCCCACCTGCCATGCCCAGGGACACCCTACCCTAGATGAGGCTGGAAAGAGCCTCTGCCAGCCTGGCCTTAAACACCTCCAGGGATGTGACCCCCAACCACCTCCCTGGGCAACCCATTCCAGGCTCTCACCACTCTCATGGTGAAGAACTTCCTCCTCACATCCAATCTGAATCTCCCCACCTCCAGCTTTGCTCCATTCCCCTTAGTCCTATCACTCCCTGATAGCCTAAAAAGTCCCTCCCCAGCTTTTTGTCTGATCCAAAACCCATCCCCAGCTTGAAAAGATGCCACAGGGTATCAAAAGAGGATTATTTTATGCCCTCAGAGGATAAACTTTTTTTGTATCTCTCTGTGTAGAAAATGTCTTCTTCCTGTAGAGCAGTGCAGTAAGAATGACACCACTGTCCCCATTTGCCAAGAGCATTTCCAGCCTGAGCCAGCCCAAAAGCACAACTTGGTATTTTCAAGTGTCAATCAAAGACACTTTCCCTTCAGCTGGTGAAGGGTCCAACAATAAGCCATATGGGACAGTAGGGCTATGCCAAAAGAGGAAGAATTGAAGCAGGAATAAAATACCTCCAAGTAGCTTCATGCTCATTCCAAGCTCCACTGACATCCTGGTGGGAGGGGACTCGTGGCCATGCCAGCCCTGGCATCATCACTGGCAGAATGAGAAGCAGCACAGGTATAGATATTGCTGCATGATGGGATACTTGGGAGTACCAAAACGGGGACTAAAGACCTCATGATATCCTGATGAGGCCATGTCTGGAATAGTGGGGCCAGGTCTGGGCTCCCTAGGTCAGGAAGGACAGGGACTTGCTGGAGAAGGTACAGCAAAGCCTATGAGGGTGCTGAGGGGACTAAAACATCTGTTAGGAGGAAAGCTCAGGAGAATTTGGGCTTTTCAGTCTGTGGAAGAGCATCTTGAGGGGGGATCTCATCAATGCTGATCAATATTTCAGCGGTGGGTGGCAGGAGTTTGGGGCCAGGCTTTTTTTTCTGTGGACAGGACAAGAGGCAACAGGTACAAACTTAAACATCTGAAGTTCCATCTAAACACAAGGAGGAACTTCTTTAATTTAAGGGTGACAGAGCACTGGAACAGGCTGCCCTGGGAGGTGGTGGAGTCTCTGTCGATGTTCCAAACCTGCCTGGATGTTTTCCTGTGTGACTCTCTTTAGGTGAACCTACCTTGGAAGGGGTGGGGATTTGGACTCAATGATCTCCAGAGGTCCCTTTCTGCCCTGGAAGTGTGTGGGGGGGTTGGACTCAATGATCTCCAGAGGTCCCTTTCTACCTTGGAAGGGGGGATTTGGACTCAATGATCTCCAGAGGTCCCTTTCTGCCTTGGTAGGGTGGGGTGTTAGACTCGATGATCTCCAGAGGTTCCTTTCTGCCTTGGTAGGGTGGGGTGTTAGACTCAATGATCTCCAGAGGTCCCTTTCTGCCTTGGTAGGAGTGGGGAGGTGGACTCAATGATCTCCAGAGGTCCCTTTCTGCCTTGGTAGGAGTGTGGAGGTGGACTCAATGATCTCCAGAGGTTCCTTTCTGCCTTTGTAGGGTGGGGTTAGACTCAATGATCTCCAGAGGTCCCTTTCAGCCTCGACCATTGTGTGATTCTGTGAAAACAGTTGAGGCTTTAAATAGCAGGAGACTGCTGTGGTTTTCTGACAATGGTTTGATGGGCACGGTCCAGATCTCCAAAGCTACTCAGGCACTTGAAGCCAAGTGTTTGTGTGCTCTGCGCTCTGCTGTGGTGCCAGGAATAACTGCTGTGCAAATGTCCATGCTCTGCATGGATGTGGAGCTGAGCAAAGGCCAAGGTGCCATCAGGATGCAGGACTTCTGCTGTGAATGCAGGCGAAGAAGCTGCAGGCTTAGAGGAAGTTAGTCCAGAGTTTCGAAAGGGGTGAGAAACGGGTGTGAAAAACTCCCTCCCCCATCAGTGAAACCCTTGTCACCCAGAAAACTGAGGGAGGAACAGTTGGGTGATGTTTCTTTTTCCTGTGGGAGAAGCAGCAGGAGGGTCATGGAAGGATGTGTCTGGAGGAGCAGAGGGAAGGTGTGAGCCTGGAGGTAGCAGTAACACAGGAGCTGGAGACACAGCCCCTAAGCTGGACACAAACACCTAAGAACCTCTATTTATTACAGTTGTAAAAAAAAAACTTAGGCAAGAAGTGAAGTTGTCCTGGTTTGAGCTAGAGCAGGAGAGATTCTGGCTGGTGATGTCCCTTCTCAGCTCAGTGGCCCTTTCTGAAGTTCAAGCCATGTTTGCACCCAGAGTGGCTGCTTCTAGCAGTGGGAAAACCACTGGGGAGGGTTGCTGCTGAGGGCTGGGCTGTGGAAGGGTTCTTGGCCGCTCCTTCTGAAAGTTCACATCCCAAGAGTGTCTGTCAGCTACATAGAGATGAATCCAGGCAGCAAAGAGGAGACTGATGGAAAGCCAAGAAGCTGGAACAGAACTTTCACTACAGCATCTACTGCTGCAAGCTTTTGAACAGAACTTAAAGAAGCGGTTTTGTTTGGGTTTTTGTTTTTTTTTTTTCCTTTTCATCCCAGCTCTTCCAACCTCCAGAAGGGCAAAACGCTGTTGGATTTGGGTAATCACCAGCAATGAGTGTTTGAGGGCTGCTGCAGAGGCTGTGGGAAAGCTGCTCTTATTTCCTGCAGAAGCAAGGCAGGACCTTGGTGCCAACGAGTGGGAGCCAGTTGCTACTCAACTATAATTGAGATTTAAGAGCTATCATTTCCTATTGGTTAGGCAAGGAAATATTTATGGCCGAAGCTTGCTGCCAAGCACAATATTTATGACCAAGTTCTTTACACTGCCTGCATTTTTTTAGTGCTGATTTTTGCCCAGGGGTCACTGGATCCCATTTGCACTGATGCAGGCGTGGAACCGGAGCCTGAAGCCATGAAGAATGAGCTTGCAGTGTGCTCTGGCTCTGGAAAATCTCATCCTTGCCTCCACAATAGCTTTGCTGAGAGCACTTGGAGTCGGCATGGGAAAGCCTGGATTGCTCTGTTCTTCCCTGCTCTCCACACCTGGCTAAAATGACCTCTGCTCAGCATGCTTACAACTGGCATGGATGCTGTTCTAGATCATGTCCATACACTGGGATCAGGACTTTCTGCCTTGGTAGGGTGGAGGTTGGACTCAGTGATCTCCAGAGGTTCCTTTCTGCCTTGGTAGGGTGGGAGGTTGGACTCAATGATCTCCAGAGGTTCCTTTCTGCCTTGGTAGGGTGGGGGGTTGGACTCAATGATCTCCAGAGGTTCCTTTCTGCCTTGGTAGGGTGGAGGTTGGACTCAATGATCTCCAGAGGTTCCTTTCTGCCTTGGTAGGGTGGGGGGTTGGACTCAATGATCTCCAGAGGTTCCTTTCTGCCTTGGTAGGGTGGAGGTTGGACTCAATGATCACAGCAGCTTTGCTGAGAGCACTTGGAGTCGGCATGGGAAAGCCTGGATTGCTCTGCTCTTCCCTGCCCTCCACACCTGGCTAAAATGACCTCTGCTCAGCATGCTTACACCTGGCATGGATGCTGTTCTAGATTGTGTCCATACACTGGGATCAGGACTTCAAATCAGGCATCTCATGAGTTCCAGCAGTTCAACCAGGGGGTGGCTGGAGAATCTCCCAGGTCCTGCTCTCCAGCTGGCTGGCTGGTGCACGCACAAAAAAATAATCAGAGGGCTGGAGCACCTCTCCCATGAAAACAGGCTGAGAGAGCTGGCTTACAGCAGCCTTCCAAATACTCAAAGGGAGCCTAGAGAAAAGCTGGAGAAGGGACTATTTATAAGGGCCTGTGGTGATAGGAGAAGGGGCAATGTTTTTAAACTAGAGAAGGTGTAGTGGGTTTGCAGTAACCTGCCCCCCCACCTTTTAGAACCCCGGCTAAAACTCAGAAAAACACACTGGAAATTAATAAATGAAGCTTTATATTTACAGCAATGCAAATATACAAGCAAATATTTACAAGATATAACAGATATTTACAGAAATATACAGTAAAATAGAAATACAGACACCACACCCCTCCTGGAGACCAAAATCCCCAAGAGAGGGAAACCAAACCCCCCCTACCACCTCTCCCTCCTTCCCCCAGCTTTATCTCACCACTTGATGATGTTGCAGATAAGCTGAAGATCGGTCAGAAAGATTAGTGGCAGGAAGGAATGAATGGTTTTAGTAATTTTACTCTGAATTAGTTCAAAGGCAGAGAGACAAAGGAAAGAAGCTGCTGAAGCCGGACCCAGAGCCAACTGACTGCGCAAGCACACTGGCTTATCTGGATGTTTTGGGAACATTCTCAAGACAACCTTCTTCTCTCTCAGTCAAAACTGGGTGAAGGGACACAGTGTTTAATTTCTCACTCTCAGGCAGCAGTCTAATTTTTCACACAAATTTTCCAATTAGCTCAAACCAACACAGAAGGGTAGGCTTAGATGGGACATAGGAAGAAGGAAGAAGTTCTATGAGGATGGTGGAACACTGGAACATGTTGCCCAGGGAGATGGTGGAAGTTCCATCCCTGGAGACATTCAAGGGCTGTGAGCAACCTGATCTAGTTGGGGATGTTGCTGCTTACGGTGGTGGGTTTGGGCTAGATGATCTTTAAAGGTCTCTTCCAACCCAATGCGTTCTATGAAGTTCATAGCCTGGGGAGTGCAGGAGGTTTAGTTCATATTCATACATTAGGCTAAGAGCTTCAGGGGAAGTTTTAACTTCCTGAGCTGCTTCATCTGGCTAATTGCGCCGTGGATCTCATCAAGCTTTGCTTTGCTTGTTGCATTCAGTGCCCTCAGACAGGTTTGTGCTGGCTGGGAAGATGAGGTCTGTAGCTGGTGCTGATTATGGAGGGAAGAGGGAAAGGATTTGCCAATGAGTCAACTCCAGAGTTCTTTAGCAAATAAACTGGGCAGCATTTGCCCTCTGGGGAGGAAGGACAAGAGCCTAATTTAGATCTACAAAGCTGAGCAGTGAAACCAAAGCTATCCTTGGAGAACAAACTTGTCTGGAGAGACATTCTTCTGTTCTCTTAATTTAAAGACTCCATCTCCTTGCATCTCCAGAGGAGCAAAAGCTGCCTCCTTGTTCACCATGGGCTCTTTACAAGGCAGTCTGACATTTACAAAGAAGATGCAGAGGTTTCATCTGGTTTGTCACATCAGGTCTTTAATAGTCCTGGAGCTGGGAGCCTTAATGGACTTGCTGCTTTGCTGCCTCTCTGTTTTCAGTGCCTGGCTCACTTTGTTGGGTTGTGGTTTTTTGGGGGGGTTTTTTTGTGGTTTTTTTTTAGCATGGCCAAAATCATAAATCTTCCTCTAATGATCAGAAATTTCTGGGATATTTCTGGGGCCTACAAGAAAGCTGGGGAGGGACTTTTTAGGTTATCAGCTAGTGACAGGACTAGGGGGATGGAGCAAAGCTGGAGGTGGGGAAATTCAGATTGGATGTGAGGAGGAAGCTGTTGAGCATGAGAGTGGTGAGAGCCTGGAATGGGTTGTCCAGGGAGGTGGTTGGGGCCACATCCCATGAGGTGTTTGCAGCCAGGCTGGCAGAGGCTGTGGACAGCCTGATCTAGGGTAGGGTGTCCCTGGGCATGGCAGGGGGTGGGTAGGAACTGGCTGATCCTTGTGGTCCCTTCCAACTCTGGCCGATTCTGTGATTCTATGATTCTATGTCTGTGTGGGGAAGAGGCAGAGTAGAAATGCAGAGAAGAAACATCTGGCTTGGTGCTTGTTGGTGGTCAGAGGAGGTGATGAAAGATGATTACCATGTCACACAGCTCTGGAGGAGAGGTGGGAACCAGCCAGGAGACAAAGGTAAATAGAGAAATACAACTGAATGCTCCAGAGAGCTTCACTGCAGAGCTGATCCTGTAATGTGCTGAGCTCCCCTTAAATCCCGGCTCAGTAATGCATGAGAATCAAAAGGCAACACAATAGGTTAATGCATCAGGGCTCTTGTGCTTGGATTCAAATCTTCATCAGCTCACAAAGAAGAGGGAGAGATGCTGCATTAGCCATCCCACCCTGCTGGGAAGTGTGTGTGTGAGATCTGCTCCATGCCCCCCTGAGCATCTCTGTGTGGCTGGACCTGTGGGGGCCGTTCTGAGTTAGGGCTGTGGTGCCCTGGCTGGAGGATGTGAATCTGTGGTAGCTTTGAGTACCCAGGCCAGGACTGCCAGTTTTGTCTGCTTACTGAGTGTGCTTTGTGACAGGAACAAGTCTGGAAAGCAATCATCAGGGTGATGCAGCTTTGGAGCACCTCACATCAGAAGTGTTACTCGCTACCAGTGGACAGCTGCTTCCTTGCTGTGGATGCTGCAGTTACTGTAAAGCTGTGACACTGCCTTTGTCCCCAGAGTTTGATCACTGCTATGAGGNTCCATGGTCAGAAGTCTCCCAGGAAAAAAAAAAAAAAAAAAAAAAAAGAAAGTTTGATTTAGTTAAAACTGTCTTTCAAAGTCTTCTGGCACTTCAGAGCCAAGCTGAAATCCATATGAATAAATCAGAGTCACTCTGGTGAGGCCAGCAGTACCTTGCAGATTCCCCCAGAGGCAGGTCGAGCTGAGAAACAGCTTTGCATGTCCTTCCACTCTGCTCTGCTCATTTCAGTGCACATTTCCCCTTTCAGTCTTGGGTTTTTCCTGCGGCCTTTGCTCCACCTGAAGTCTCTCTTGCCGACAAAGCAGTTAGGAACAGGAAAGAGCAATCTTCTTTATCACAGGAATGGAGGCAAAAGGAGGTAAAAAAAGTCAGATCACCTCCGAGTGCTGTTGCTCAGGCATTCCATCAGCTGGCTTTGTCCCCTGTGTCAAGCCCAAAGAGGGAAAGAGTAAGGAGATATTATCATTATTATGTCTCATGTCTGGAGAGTCCAACATGCGGATGACATTTTACAAGATAAAGAGAGGCCGAGGGCTTGCCCTGCAGAGCTGGCAGTGACATCCAAGACAAGATCATGGGAAGAGAGGGCAAATCCAAAGCAGACATGCAGTCCCAGGATTCCCATCAGTGCAGCCTGCCTCTGCCTCCTTCAGCAGTTGGATTTTGTCCCTGTTGAACATGATGGGGTCGGGCACAGCTTACATGCAGGCGCCCAGCTCTCAGGGACCCTCGACCCCAATCTGCCATTGCCTTTTAGCGGGCGAAAACTCCTGGAGACAGAGGGATCAGATGTGCAGGAGTGCAGAATGCGAGACCTGGGACTCAGGAGTCACCAGATCCTTGCAAAACCGTGGGATTCTACTAAAACACTTGAACCTGAGCTCATTACTGCCTTGCCCTTATTCCAAGGACAAGTCTGAGATTTCGCTGAACACCTTGGGGGAAATGCTGCCTTGGTTCTGTTTGGTTCACCCTGCAGCCTTCAAGAGCTGGGATGTTTGCATGCAGGGTTTGGAACGTTCCCCAGATTATCCACATCTCTCTCTCTCTCTCTCTCTCTCTCTCTCTTTTTTTTCCCCCAAAGAAAGATTATAATATAATATAATAATAGTAATAATAATAATCGTCATCATCACCACCACCATCATCATCACCACCATCGTCATCACCACCACCATCATCATAATCAATAATGGTAATTATAATGATAATAATACTAGCAACAATAATAGTAATAGTATAACAATAGTGATAGCAATACAATAATAATAACAATAATGATAATGTAATAGCAATATTACATATTATTAACATAATAATGATTAATAATAATAACAGTAGGAGTAACAGTAGTAATAGTAGTAAAATAAT
>VWZI01002925.1:0-11244 GCA_013396835.1 Psilopogon haemacephalus | reverse complement strand
TGTGCTATCCCAGTAACATGCCCGATGCCCCACTGTTTCAAAAACCACTCTACTCTGGTATCAACATATGCTGGCCCATTATCTGTTTTGATCCTTTTTGGAATGCCCATGACTGCAAAACAACTGTGAAGAAGTCACTCCACATGGATTGCTCGTTCTCCTGCCTGTGCTGTTGCCCAAATATATTTACTATATGTATCTACAGTTACATGGACATATTTCAAATGTCCAAATGTCACAATATGTGTAACATCCATTTGCCAGAGCTCGTTAGCTAACAATCCTCGTGGGTTCACTCCCAATCCTAAACCACAACCTCCATTATGATGGCTACAGATGGGGCAGGCTCTTACTATCGCTCTAGCCTCTATTAAGGGGATTCCAAACTCCCGATGTAGACCTCTTGCGTTCTGATGAAACATTGAGTGTGCTTCCCTAGTTAAGTGTTGTTGTGATATGAGTGACCCTTGTATTATAGTCACCAATTTGTCGGCCCTATAATTGCCTTCTCCCAGACCGATGTCCCGTTTATGACTTCTAATATGGATTACAGCATAGGCATGTTCCCTAGACTTTGTTGCCTTTTGCAATTGCACAAGTAGTTCAAAAAGTCTTTGATTTTGTACTTCCTTAATTGAGGCTTCCTCTATCCTTTCTACAACTCCTGCCACATACAGCGAATTGGTAACGATATTTAGTGGCTCTTTGAAGTTCAGCATTGCCCAGACGACGGCGAGAAGTTCCATTGTTTGTAGGGAGTCTCTTTCTTCTCCGGGGAGGATCTTGTGTTTCCAGCTATCCTTTTCTTGCCAAGTTATTGCAGCCGTTCTTGACTTTTTCCCTGCATCTGTGTACATGGTTAAGGCATCTACTATTGGTGTCGCTTCTCGCTTTGGCCTTACGATCCAACTCCATTCTCCTATCCATTGTAAAGGAGCTGATGTGATTTTTCCTGTCTCCAGGATACTACTTGCTCCCAAGATTGCTTCTTGTAATTCTTCATTGTTGTTTTGGTACCAGCAGAAAGAGTCCTTTATTATTGGTAGTCGAATAGTGTCGGGTTCCGCTCCTGTGATTTGAATGGTTCTCTCCCTGCCCTTTTTAATTAAGTCTGCCAGAACTTTGATTTTTTGGAGAAGGGTTTTGGTTTGTTGCAATGCGGGGGAAATCCACTCCAATACCCAGATCTCCCCCGTTTTCTTTTTGGATTGAGTTAATGCACCTAACAAGTACTTTGGGCCACACCATATTGTGAGATCGATGGGAAGTTCCGGATCTCGTCTTTGGGTCTGCCCCTGTGAGATACAATTAGTGATTCTTTGCAAGATTTTATATTGTTCTGGTGTGACATGTACAGGCTGTACGGGGTCTGTGCCTTTCAACAGTGGTCGCAGACCGTCCAACAATTCATTAGGAATTCCTACCACTGGTTTAAGCCACTGTATGTCTCCAAGTAGTTTTTGTGCATCATTTAAGGTTTTCAGGTCTGTTGTAATTTGCAGCTTTTGTGGAGCAACTGTTTGTTCAGAAAGAGTCCATCCTAGGTACTTCCACGGGGGTGTTTTCTGTATCTTTTCGGGGGCGATGACCAACTGGAATTGTGCCAGTGTTTGTTGTATTTCATTGATCTTTGTGTCAGAGAAAGCATGTGGTTGGGCAAATAATATATCGTCCATATAGTAATAGATTACTGTAGTTGTCAGTTTTTTACAGAGGGGTTGTAATGCAGAATCTACATAAAGTTGACATAGAGTAGGACTGTTGCGCATTCCTTGTGGTAATACCATCCATTCAAATCTTTGGTCAGGGCCTTCCCTATTTAGGGCAGGTAGGGTAAAGGCAAATCGCTGCATATCCTTTGGGTGTAATTTTATTGTGAAAAAACAGTCTTTTAAATCAATGATCAGCAGGGGCCATCCTTGAGGAATGATTGTTGGATTGGGCAGTCCCAGTTGTACAGCACTCATTGGTTCCATCTGTTCATTTACTGCACGTAAATCATTAAGTAAGCGATATTTTCCAGACTTCTTCCTTATGATGAATATAGGGGTATTCCAAGGGCTTGTGGATAGTCGTAGATGTCCCTGGTGAAATTGTTCCTCGACGAGGGCATAAGCATGTTGGAGACTTTCCCTTTTCAGCGGCCATTGCCTAACCAACACTGGTTCATTTGTTCTCCAAGTAAGAGGGATTGGGAAAGTCCAGGCAATGGGCTTTCATTGGTCAGAACCACTCCTATTTGAGCTAATATGTCTCTTCCAATTAGGCATGAAACAGTTGGTGGCAGCGTTGCAATGGAAAAGGTGGCTGTGATCATTTTCCCATCTATTTTGACCTTCAAGGGGGGTGTACAGCTGGCAAGCGTCAAACCTCCCACTCCTGTAACCGTTATTGTTGATGGTTGCAGAGGCCAATGTTTCGGCCAGCGGTCTGGACTGATGATGCTAGAATCTGCTCCTGTATCCAATGACCCGAGAAGTGATCGTCTTTGTCCTTGATATTCAACCTCTATTTTTCGCTTTGGTCACTCGTTCAAGTTTATGGTAAGGAGTGTAAGGCCTCCCAAGGATCCAAAACCTTTATCCTCTCTTTGTTCTTTTAGTAGTGGGCTCATGTCTTTGGTTATTTGTTCCAACGGTATTAATTGTGCTATCTTCTGGCCTTTACTAATCATAATTGGTGGAAAGGGGGTGTAAGCCATAATCATGATTTCCCCAGTATAGTCTGCATCAATTACGCCAGGCAATACAAAAAGTCTGAGCGTAGATGCCGAAGATCTACCTAGTAGTAAGGCTCCCAATATTTTTTTCCCAATGATTACCGGTCCTTTCACGTTGGTTGGAATTTTATGTGGTCGAGAAGTCATGAGCGCCACGTCTACTGCGGCTGCCAGGTCCAGGCTGAGGCTCCCTCTGGTTGCGGGCTGGAGATTTGCTGTGTTGAAGAGGCTACTTGTGTCCGAGCGCGGCCACTGTTTCTCGACGCGCTCTCGTTGCCATTTCCTGGCCATCTACAGCATGCATTGGTATTATGCGTGTCAGACTGGCATTTCTGGCACCAGACTCCAACAGCTGCACAATTGCGGTGAAGATGTCCCATGCCGCCACACCGGTAGCATTTTATACGGCCCCCTGATGGGGCTCTTGATGAGGCCGCTGCCGACGCTTGAAGGGGTGCAAGGGCAGATAACACTTGATTTTGGGAAGCCTTTGCCTGCTCCTGTAGCCCTATACCCAATGTTTTGATGGCATCAACTATAAATGCTTGTGTCCCAATTGGAACCATAGACAGTCTTTCTAACACTTCCTCAATAGTCCAGTCCGCCCCAAGGGTACTTATAACCCCCCCTAGCAACCTGATTGCAATTCTGGAGAACACATTGTTTTATCAGCACTCCTTTCAAATAGTTGGCTACACCTGCCTTCTCAATTGCAACTGCCAATTGATCTACAAAGGCTCCAAATGCCTCTTCTCTTCCTTGCTTAATGCTCATGTACGAAGGCACCCCTTCGGGATCTTTCACCCTTTCAATTGCTGCTTTAACTAGTCTCATTGCCTCTCTACATTTGTCTGGTCCCAGCAGTGCTTGTGCCTCACCACTCAGAAAGCTCATGAACAGTATGAGGGTTCACAAACACTCCCTTTGCATGCCCATATTCTAATAAGCCCGGTAATTCTTTCTGTAAATCTATATCTTTAATCTGTCTTTTCTGCAAGAATGCAGTAAATAAATTATGTGCTGATTGCCTTTCCATACCTAATGCATCAGCGCTGTTGCAGCCCTTTCAAGGTCTCGGCAGCATGTATCGGCCAGGCTTGTCTGTACGATCACCCAGGGCGCGGAGCACTTCTTTTCTTTTTCCCGGCTCTTATTCGCCATCTCTGTTGCTTGGGACCCAACCCAATCGTCGCTCCACCATGGTATCAGAAGGCTTCGGGGTCACCATTTGTGGGAAAACGACGGGAGACGAGCACACCCGATGATGAACAACAAGTCTCACTTTATTAATTAGAAGCTCACAGTTATATAGTTGCATTAATGAAGCTCATACATATTGCAAAAGCAGAGCTCATCATTGGCTCTTTGTTATCTTTCACCCCTGTCCTTCTCACAGCATATCTTGCATTCCTGTGGCTAGCTAGATTCTGTTTTGCACAAGTTAGTTACTGTACCTGCATCCTGTTATTGTATGATTTCTCCCTCAAGGTTACTGCGTCCTTTTTACAGTGCCCATGCTATTTCTCAACCAGCCCAAAGCAATCATGTCCTCTCTCCTTTAGCCATTCGTCTATCAAACTCTCCACAGTTGGTTGTTTTGATATTATTTTCATTTGGTTGGTTGGTTGGTTGGTGGGTTGGTTTGGTTTTCAGTAGATCCCATCTTGGTACACAAAAGCATATTTCAATCTTAACCAATATAATTTGTTTTCTTTTTTTTTTTTTTTATCCTGCATTGTATTGAATTGGGAGTCACAGAATTCATATGGAATTTTCAGACTAAATGGTTGAGTCGTCTTCAGTGAATTTAGAAAAATCCAATATCCTGAAACAACCTTCCAACACTATTAAAGTGGGAAACACCTAATTTTAATATGCATCATGACCAGCTTCTGTGGTGGATGAAGATGTTGGGTTATAATAAATTTGATCATGATCAAGACTTGTCCATGTCCTGTAACTTATTCCAGTAAATATTGCCCTCTGGCGCATGTAACACTGCTGTAACTTGTCTATCCATTCTTCATCTGCTAACACTTTGAAAGATTTCCTTAACATTCTGACCACATTTCTGTAGGTAAGTAGGTAATTTTTGATCCCTGAGTCATCAGCCAGCAACCTTGCAACAGCACTACAGGCAATTACAGATGAAGTACGAAAGAGGAAGTGCATAAATAGAAAACTTTTCATTAATAAACAGTTTTGATGCACTAAGGCTGACATTTCAGAGAACTGCTTACAGTATTATTCAAATTTACATCAAAATAAAGGTTCAGAATTCAGCTTGCCTAAGAAGCATTAATAGGCATTTCTTTGGTATTAATTTCCGTGGCATCTAAGCACTTCAGAGGAAGAAGTGCATGTTCTGTGAGAATATTTGAAATGTGTCTCAGGATTCTTACAATACATTTATTAATTTTCACAACATAGAGCATGGGACATTTTTGTTTAAATGAATAACAGAGAAAAGCCTAAGCAGCTCCTGTCCAATATTAATTCATGTTAAATAGCTCTTTACCAATTCCCCAGTATAAATAGCCATTTTCTTCACCCCTGCCCCCCCCCCCAANNNNTTCCTCCCCCCCGCCCCCCCCCCCCCCAATAAATGCTATTGTGTTGACTGATTATTCAGACCCAAAGAAACAAAGCTATATTTAACTTCTTACTTAAGATTCTACCCCCCTTTTTTTTTCAGTCTGTGATTAACATCTTGAAGGAAATGTAGTGTGAGGGTGCTGAATTCTTTAGCACCCAAAAAAATCAATCAGGTTTCATCTGTGGTACAGTAACAGTCTTGTTACTGTGTTTCCTCACACAGAATCTTAGAATCATGGAAACATCCAGGCTGGAAAAGAGCCTCAGGATCACCAAGTTCAACCTATAACCCTACTCTACAAGATTCACCTTAAACAATATCCCTAAGCACCACATTCAAACAACCCTTAAACACATCCAGGGTGGGTGACTAAACCACCACCCTGGGCAGCTCATTCCAGTGCCTGACCACTCTCTCCATGAAAAACATTTTCCTAATGTCCAATCTAAACCTGCCCAGCCTCAGCTTGAGGCCAATCCCCATTGTTCTGTCTCCAATTACCTGTGAGAAGAGACCAGCACAGGCCTTTCCACGACATCCCTTCAGGTAGCTGTAGACAGCAATGAAGTCTCCCCTCAGCCTCCTCTTTTTCAAACTAACCATCCCCAGCTCCCTCAATCACTCCTCATGAGATTTATTCTCTAGGCCCTTTCCCAGCTTCATTGCCCTCCTCTGGACCCACTCCAGCACCTCCACATCTCTCTTGTGGTGCCCAAAACTGAACACAATACTTAAGGGTGTGGCCTCACTAAAGCCAAGTACAAGGGGACAATCACCTCCCTACTTCTGCTGGCCACAGCATTTTTAATACAAGCCAGGATGCCATTGGCCCTCCTGGCCACCTGGGCACACTGCTCCCTCATATTCAGCTGCCTATCCATTACAAGCCCCAGATCCCTTTCTGCCAGGCAGCTCTCCAGCCACACTGCCCCAGGCCTGTAGCTTTGCTTGGGGTTGTTGTGACCCAGGTGCAGGACCTGGCATCTGGCCTTGTTGAAACTCATCCCATTAATGTTGGCCCATTGATCTAGCCTATCCAAGTCCCTCTGAAGAGCCTCTCTACCCTCATTCAAATCAACACTGCCACCTAACTTGATGTCATCTGCAAACTTCCTGATGTCACTCTCTATGCCTGAATCAAGGTCATCGATAAAGATGTTAAAAAGAAGTGGTCCCAACACAGATCCCTGAGGAACACCACTAACGACCGGCTGCAAACCAGATTTAACTCCATTGACTACTACTTTCTGGGCCCTCCTGTCCAGCCAGTCCTTTCTCCAGGAGACAGTTTGCTCATCCAAGCTATGAGTAGCCAATTTGCCTACAAGAATTTTGTGGGGAACAGTATCAAAGGCTTTTTGAAAGTTTAGGAATACAACATCAACAGCCTCTCCCTCATCCTGTAGCTGGGTTATCTTGTCAGAGGAAGAGATCAGGTTGGTCAGGCAGGACCTGCCCCTCATGAACCCATGTTGACTTGGCCTGATTCCCTAGTTGTTGTCTGTATGATGTATGACGGCATTTGATATGACCTGCTCCATGACATTCCCCGGTACTGAGGTCAGCCTGACATGTCTATAGCTTCCCAGATCTTCCTTTCTGCCCTTCTTGTAGACAGGTGTTACATTTTCTACCCTCCAGTCCACTGGCACCTCTCCAGTTAGCCAGGACTTCTGGTAAATAATAGAAAGTGGCTAGGACAGCAATTCTGCCAACTCCCTCAGCACCCTTGGGTGCAGCCCATCCAGCCCCACAGACTTGTGCACGTCTAAGTGGTGCAGCAGGTCAGTGACCATTTCCTCATTTATTGTGATGTCCTTGATCTGATTCCCCTCCTTGACTCCTACTTCATGAGGGCGGGTGCCCTGGGCACGGCTGGATCCAGTGCTAAAGACCAAGGCAAAGTAGGCATTAAACACCTCAGCATTCTCCTTGTCACTGTGTTACACTCTGCATTCAATAGGGGATGGAGATTTTATCTAGTCCTCCTTTTGCTGTTAATGAACATATAGAAACATTTCCTAAATTATCTTTAACAGATGTAGCTAGGTAAAGTACTATTTCTGCTTTGGCTCTCTTAATTTTCTCCTTAAATAATTTCACTGCATCTTTTTAGTCCTCATGACAGACAGGCCCCCTCTTCCAAAGGCCTTGTTCTTGAGGTCAGGCCAAAGTGCCTTATTTAGCCAGACTGGATGCCTCCCTGTATTGGGTTTAAGCCAGCTACCCCGACCCCAAAAGTCCAATTAAAAAAAAAAAAAAAACTCGATACGATTTGGAAGTGAAAAGGGTATAAAACTTTAACAACAAATAGAAGGGAAAGGTTTTTTTTACATAAGGTGGGAGAAAAGGGGAAAAGAAAAACGCAGGATATGGGAAACGAGGGAGAAAATACAGAAGCCGGGAAGAAGGGGAGAAAAGGGAGCAAAATACAAATACAACCCGCGGCAGACAATTGAGTCCCAAGGCTGAGGTCGATGGTTTTGGTGCTGAATGAAAGCAGGATGCAGAAATTTTATGGTGAGAAGCAGTTAGTCCCAGTCCCAGATGAAAATAATGGTGCTCTCCACGTGGTGTCAGGGAGCACATGGTCTGGTAGCAGAGAGCAGCAAGCAGTTGCCCAGGCAGCCAGCATGAGGAGAAGAGAGAGAAAAACAAGATGGTTCCTCCTTTTGTATAGCCAGATCCTAGCAGGAAGTGGGAGTGGCTAACCATGACACCTGGGAAAAGGTCAGACCACCCCTTGGGAGGAGTCGGGGGTTTCCAGGTGGGCTTAACCCTTTACACTCCCTCACTGACTTGTCTTTCAGCACACAGGCACAGCCTGCTCCTGTGCCCTTAAGATTTCCCTCCTGAAGTGAGTCCAAGCCTTCTGGACTCCTACTATCTTCAGGATAGCTTCCCAAGGGACTTTGCCCATCAGCCTCCTAAATAGGCCTAAGTTTGCCCTCTGGAAGTCCAAGGTGGCCGTTTTACTAACCTATCTCCTTGTTTCCCCAAGGTTAGGGAACTCGGTCATCTCAAACGTTCTCCAGCTTCCCCCACTAGTTCTTCTCTGTTCACAAGAATCAGATCCAGGAGGGCACCTTCCCTGGTTGGTTCTCTCACTATTTGTGTCAGGAAGTTATCCTTCACACACTCCAGGAATCTCCAGGTCTCTCCAGGACTCTTCTCTCACTGCTGTATTTTATTTTCCAGCAGACATTAGGGAAGTTGAAATCTCCAACAAGAAGAGACGGTAGCAGTCATGACATCTCTCTCAACTGATTATAAAAAATTAACTACCTATTCATCCTAATTGGGTGGTCTATAGCATATTCCTATCACAATATTGCCCTTGCTGTCCTTACTCCTGATTCTCACCCACAATGACTCAACCCTATTATCACTTTCATTAGTTTGTGTAGTTTCATATGCTTCCCTGACCGAGAGGGCCACTCCACCACCTCTTCTGCCTAGCCCATCTCTTCTGAAGAGTTGGTACCCTTCAATTGCAGCACTCCAGTTTTGGGAGTCATCCCACCAGGTTTCTGTGGTGGCTGCTATATCGCAGTTACCCTGTAGTACCACAGCCTCCAGCTCCTCTTGTTTATGGCACATGCTGCATGCCTTGGAGTATAAACATTTCAGGGAGGGAACTGAGTACATCATTTTAAACCTTGAGGGGGGGAAGTCGTTCTGGTTGTCTTAAGATACCAACACATTGCTCCACGAGTGGTGGACTACTAGCCAAGGTTCTCAGCAAGGCCAGCTACATCTCCAACCCCCTTTGAAACTAGTGTAAAGCATTGTCGATGAGCCCAGCCAACTCATGTTGGCCAATTCTAGTTCCCTCATGGGGCAGATGAACTCCATCCGTTGCCAGTAGTCCTGGAGCCAAGAACACTTCCATGTGGTCAAAAGCCCCAAAGTTCTCCTGACAGCACCATCCTCTGAGCCGTGTATTAGTCGCATGGATTTTCCTTTCCCCTTCAATGTGACTTGCTGTCACTGGAGGGATTGAGGAGATCACTACTTCTGCTCCTGAAACCTCAAGTAACCTCCCCAAGGTGGTGAAGCCTTTTATGAATGCTCTTGCACAACTGTCAACTGAATCATCTCTCCCAATCCGCATGACCAGCAGCAGATAGTCAGTCAATCGTATGAGATTGGGGAGACTCTTAGAAATGTCCTTAACCTGTACCCCAAGCAGGCAGCAGACCACCTGTGGGATGCATAAGAACTGCAGATAGGGTTCTAGTTTACCTGAAAAGGGAAAGGGCAAGGATGCCAGGCAGGGGAGCGAGAGAGAGGTTCCTTCTGGGCTTCGGCTGTCCGGGCTGGGACGAGGCTGCTGCCTTTGTGAGCCTCGGGCTGAGCCACCAGGGGACAAAGACGTGCGGGTCCCAGGGAGGCCTGGGGAACCCCGGGAGGGAGGGAGGGAGGTGGCCTGGGTGCCTCTTATGATTATTAATAATGGGTTATGAATTAACTTTTTTTAAAGGAATTTTATTTTGTTTTGTTGTTGTTGATATTCACAATTTTGGGAGAATTACCTGAGGTTCTTTGGGTGTTTGGTCAACAAGAGGCAATTACACAAAGGTAATTTATAAGCACAGCTGAGTGCATGGAGATTCAACTCCATCCTCGTTCGCCTGGCCCTCTGTTCCAAGGGCTCTGCACCTGTTGTGTGTGCACAACCGGGGAGACTGCGGGGATTGTAAGGAGACTGGCCTGCCTTCCCTGCCTCCCCACACAGGGACCTGTCCCCATTCCTCCTCATTTCTTCAAAGGCACACCTGAATCTCTTCCCCCTGTTTCTTGGGTCAACTCCCTCTGCTAGTGGGGTGTGCAGAGCCTGCTACCGTATGTCCAACTGCCTTTCATGTTCCCTAGGAGACCTTAGTCTTTCAAGCTCATCCTTCAGCTCAGGCATCAGGCTTAAGCAGATCTTCCATTTCTTCACACCTAGCACAGGTGTTGACTCTGCTGCTCTGCGTTTCGAGTGCCAGGCTCCAACGCTCACTGCAGCCTGTTGCCTGGACAGCTTTATGCTTGTGCGTGGCCTCCGCTTGGGTACCCACCTGTTTGCGCCTGACCTCTCTTTGGGTACCACAGCTTCTCGCACCGCCTTCGCCCAGGTTGTAACCATGGCTTGACTTGGTGTTTGGTAACCATTTTGTGGTTTGGTGGTGTTTTGTTTTGGCGTTGTGGCTTTTGGGTTGGGGTGTTTTGTTTGTTTGTTTCTTCGTTTTTATTAGCCTGCCCCTCGCACACGCTGCTAGAGAGAAGGCTCTGCCTCTCCCAGTGTCTGCCTCGCACCGAGGCACTTTCTCTCTGCTTCCATCTGGGCACCCCTTTGCTGGTGCCCCCCGAGCTGCCTGCCCTCCACACAGACACGGAGCAGTGCTGCAGGAACACCTTTTATTGGGCGCAACGAAACAGCTCCAAGCTGCTCACACCATCCATCCCCACAAACGTCCCCCACAAATGTCCCGCACACCAATCCCCCCATCTCTATCTAGTTCTGTCCTATCTGTCTAAAGCCTCCCTTTTTAGCTAATTCTATCCTACTTATGGAATTCTTTCCTATCTATATGATACTTTACTATTTATCTTATTATTTCCTATATATCTAATCCATATCTATCAAATTATTTCCTATTTATCAATTTCTTGCCTATCACATCCTTTCCTATTTGTCTAATTATTTCCATCAAAATATTTCCTACCTATCCAAATATTTCCTATGTCTAATAGTCTCCTATGTGCCCCGTCCCCCCTCCCCACAGCCACAGCTCCAAGCTGCTTTACTATTTATCTTATTATTTCCTATGTGTCTAATCCATATCTATCAAATTATTTCCTATTTATCAATTTTTTGCCTATCAAGTCCTATCCTATTTCTCTAATTATTTCCTATCCATCTAAAGATTTCCTATCTATCTAA
>VWZI01002924.1:13444-24253 GCA_013396835.1 Psilopogon haemacephalus | reverse complement strand
AGGAAGCTTTGGGGAGAGGAAGCTTTGGAGAGAGGAAGCTTTGGGGGGAGGAAGCTTTGGGAGAAGGAAGATTTGGAAGAAGCAAGCTTTGGGAGAAGGAAGCTTTTCTTCCTTGAAATTGGATGTTGGGAGGAAGTTGCTTGCAGTGAGGGTGGTGAGAGACTGGCACAGGTTGCCCAAGGAGGTTGTGCTCCACAACCTCCCTGGTGTGTTGAGGACCAGGCTGGATGAGTCCTTGAGTGACCTGTTCTAGTGGGAGGTGTCCCTGCCTGTGGCACAGAGGGGTTGAACTGGCTGAGCTTTGAGCTCCCTCCCAGCCTAACCCATTCTGTGCCTCTCTTGGCTCCAGTCCCTTCACCATCCTGGTATCCTCCCTTGCTGTCCCTGCAGTGAGCCCTGGGGAGCCCAGAGCTGGAGGCAGTGTTGCAGATGTGGTCTGAATAGGGCTGGGCAGAGGGGGAGGAGACCCTTCCTGGCCCTGCTGGCCACACTCCTCCTCAGGCAGTGCAGGCTGCCAGCCCACACAGGCTGTTTGGAAGGGCAGGAAGCTGCAGCCTGCTGCCTGCAGACCCTCTCTGGGTGCCTCCAGAGGGCTGCAGAGCCTTTGGGTGCAGGAGTTTTGCCCTCTGCTTTCTGCCATGCTGTGTGCCCGCGGCAGGGCAGGGGGTGGGGGTTGGGGGTTGTTGTTTTTGCTCCTTGGCCATGAATGTTTTGTGTGGTGTGGGGCAGTGGCTGCTGCAGGGCTGATCTCTCTGTGTCCAGCAGGGCAGATGGCTCAACCACAGAGGGCTCCTCTGCAGCTCTGCTGGTGAGAGCTCAGACACAAGTCTGTGCCCATGCTGTAATTTGGGAGGGCTGTTTGGGTCGGGATGCTCTGCAGCAGGCTCCCAAGATCAGCACAGTTCAACCCTTCCATCACCTCTCACACACTTGACTGCCTGCAGAGCTGCCAGGGGAAGGCTTTTGCTGCCCTGCTGGCCCTGGGCTCCGTGGAGCTGGGGATGCCTGAGGGCTGCCTCAGTGCTGTGCCCAGGATGTGCAGGGCAGGGTGGGCAGGATGCAGCCAGGCTGTGCCCAGGGGTGCCCATGGGCAGCACAAGGGGCACTGAGGGCAAGCTGGAGCAGAGGAGGTGCCAGGGGAACAGGAAGGGAAACTTTGTGCCTGTGAGGGTGCTGGAGCCTGGAGCAGGCTGCCCAGAGAGGTTGTGGAGCCTTCTGCTCTGGAGAGATTCCAAACCCCAGGAGGTTCTACCTCAGCATGAGAAGAAACTTCTTTGGTGTGAGGGTGCAGGAGCCTGGAGCAGGCTGCCCAGAGAGGTTGTGGAGCCTCCTTCTGTAGAGAGATTCCAGCCACCACTGGCTGTGTTCTGTGTGTCCTGCCCTGGGTGCCCTCTGGATGAGCTGTGGAGGTCCCTTCCAAGCCCTGCTGATCTGAGATCTGAGCAGCAGTGGTAACCCAGGGCTGAGCTGTCCCCCAGCAGTGCAGCTCACTCAGGGCAGGAGCAGCTAATCAGGCAGGGGCTGCTGCCTCACCTGCATCTGTGTGCCCTGCTCTGCCAGGGCTTGGGCTGGATGAGCTCTGGAGCTCCCTTCCAGCTCCTCTGTGATTCTGTGTCCTGTGAGTCCTTCAGGCCAGTGCAGGTGAGCAGAGCTGAGAGCTGCTATGGCCTGGCCAGAGAGCATCCTTGTGCTGGTCAGCAGCTGGTCCAGCAGAGCAGCTTCTTTGCTGCCTGCTCCTCTCTGGCCTCTGCTCTTTGTCAGTAGCTGCTCCCCCACGCAGTCTGAGCTGCCACAAAGGGCAAGGAAAACCCAAAGGAGTGGCAGTTGACACTGAGGGCTGTGCTGTGAGCTGGGCTAGCTGAGCTCAGCCTGCTGCTGTCAGTCTGTCCTGCCTGCTGCAGCTCAGCTGCTCTGGGGAAGGCAGCTGCGGACGTGGCTCCACTGCAGCCACTCTGAGCTCAGCTGTCTCAGCCTAGAATCATCCTACAATCAGTCAGGGCTGGAAGGCACCACAAGGATCAGCCAGCTCCAACCCCCCTGCCATGCCCAGGGACACCCTACCCTAGAGCAGGCTGCCCACAGCCTCTGCCAGCCTGGCCCCAAACACCTCCAGGGAGGTTGTGGAGCACAGAATCACCCAAAGTGATCTTTGACACCTGCAGACAGGAGGCAGCCACAGCCACCCTGGGCAGCCTGTGCCAGGCTCTCCCCACCCCCACAGGCAGTGCTCAGAAGAGGAGTAGGCTCCGGGGGGACCTAGCAGCAGCCTGCCCCTGCCTGGGACTGAGAGTCTGCAGGGTCTGGGGCTGAGAGTCTGCAGGGTCTGGGGCTGAGAGTGCAGGGTTTGGGGCTGAGAGTCTGCAGGGGTCTGGGTCCCTTCCAGCCCTGGCATCCTGTGAACCTGTGAAGCTACCAGAAGAAGAGTCTGTGGAGCAGAGCAGGAGGCTCTTCCTGGGGCTTTCTTGGCTTTGCACACTCTGGAGCAGGGAGCACTCAGCTCTGCTGGCTGCCTGCTGCCATGGGGCTTTGGCATGGCTCTGGCAGCTGCAGGCCTCAAAGCTCAGTGCTTGGGAGGGGAAGAGAAAGATCTTGGATGCTTCTGCTCTGGCAAGGGCTTGGACTGGATGAGGTCTTTCGGTCCTTGCAGCCCCTGGCATGCTGTGAGCCTACCAGAAGAGGCTGTGCAGGCTGTGTGCCCTGAGCTAGCTTGGATGGTGCTGCTGTGGCAGGGGCTTGGAGTGGATGAGGTCTTTGTGTCTGTGCAGCCCCTGGCATGCTGTGAGCCTACCAGAAGAGGCTGTGCAGGCTGTGTGCCCTGAGCTAGCTTGGATGGTGCTGCTGTGGCAGGGGCTTGGAGTGGATGAGGTCTTTGTGTCTGTGCAGCCCCTGGCATGCTGTGAGCCTACCAGAAGAGGCTGTGCAGGCTGTGTGCCCTGAGCTAGCTTGGATGGTGCTGCTGTGGCAGGGGCTTGGAGTGGATGAGGTCTTTGTGTCTGTGCAGCCCCTGGCATGCTGTGAGCCTACCAGAAGAGGCTGTGCAGGCTGTGTGCCCTGAGCTAGCTTGGATGGTGCTGCTGTGGCAGGGGCTTGGAGTGGATGAGGTCTTTGTGTCTGTGCAGCCCCTGGCATGCTGTGAGCCTACCAGAAGAGGCTGTGCAGGCTGTGTGCCCTGAGCTAGCTTGGATGGTGCTGCTGTGGCAGGGGCTTGGAGTGGATGAGGTCTTTGTGTCTGTGCAGCCCCTGGCATGCTGTGAGCCTACCAGAAGAGGCTGTGCAGGCTGTGTGCCCTGAGCTAGCTTGGATGGTGCTGCTGTGGCAGGGGCTTGGAGTGGATGAGGTCTTTGTGTCTGTGCAGCCCCCGGCAGGCTGTGCTCCTGGCTCGGTGCGGTGTCTGTGCTGGTTTCTGCCCTGCTGAGCTCTCCATTCCTCCCTGCAGGGTTCCCATCACTCCCTGTCTCTGCCAGTGCCCGGGCAGGGCTGGGCAGGTCTGTGTCCCCAGCCAGGCAGTGACGTGTCTGTGTCTTGCCCCCTGCAGCCTCTCCCCTGCTGCTCTTCGCCAACCGTCGGGACCTGCGGCTGGTGGACGCGGGCGGCGGCAGGCTGGAGTCCACGCTGGTGGTGAGCGGGCTGGAGGACGCCGCCGCCGTCGACTTCCAGTACGCAGAGGGCCTGGTGTTCTGGACAGACGTGAGCGAGGAGGCCATCAAGCAAACTCGCCTCAACCAGAGCGGCAGCGCGGTGCAGAACGTCGTCGTCTCGGGGCTGGTGTCCCCGGACGGGCTGGCTTGCGACTGGATCGGCAGGAAGCTTTACTGGACCGATTCGGAGACCAACAGGATAGAAGTGGCTAACCTGAACGGGACGTCCAGAAAGGTCCTCTTCTGGCAGGACCTTGATCAGCCCAGGGCAATAGCTCTGGATCCTGCTCACGGGTAAATATCGATCCCACTTCAGTGCTTCGCTGGGGTCAGGCTGCTGGGGTGTGCCGGGCGCTCTGCTGCCTCTCCTGGGTTCCTCCTGGGCTTCCTCCTGGGCTTCCCTCCTGGGGTTTCCTCCTGGGCTTCCCTCCTGGGGTTTCTTCCTGGGGTTCCTCCTGGCGTTCCTCCTGGGCTTCCCTCCTGGGGTTCCTCCTGGGCTTCCCTCCTGGGCTTCCTCCTGGGCTTCCCTCCTGGGGTTTCCTCCTGGGCTTCCCTCCTGGGGTTTCTTCCTGGGGTTCCTCCTGGGCTTTCCTCCTGGGGTTCCTCCTGGGCTTCCCTCCTGGGGTTCCCTCAGGCTTCCTCTCAAACCAAAGGTCTGTTTGGATTTTGTGGCAGGAAGGGGCAGCCCAGGCACAGAGCCAGAGAGGAAAGTGCAGCTCACCTTGGGGGCCTCTCCAAAGGCTCACCCCTGGGGTAGTCTCACCAGAGGCTCACCCCTGGGGTTGTCTCACCAGAGGCTCACCCCTGGGGTTGTCTCACCAAAGGCTCACCCCTGGGGTTGTCTCTCCAAAGGCTCACCCCTGGGGTTGTCTCTCCAAAGGCTCACCCCTGGGGTTGTCTCACCAGAGGCTCACCCCTGGGAGCCTCCCTTGCTGTGTTGCACTTGTGCAGTGTTCAACCTTCCTGGCCTGGCTTGGTGGTGTTTGGTGTTGCCCTGCTTGGATGTGTGGTGCCAGGCTCACAGATGCAGGCAGCAAGGTGTGTGGGGGGCAGGGTGAGAATTTTCACCTGCTCTGCTCTGCAAAGCAGCCTCAGGGTGGGTGTGAGTTGGGTGAAGAGGTTGGTGCTGGGAAGTGAAATCATCCAGGTGAAGCTGAACACTCACTGCTGCTGTGGGGCCAGGTTAGGAAGTAGTAACAGAGCAGGCTGGGCCACAGAACCCTGGCATGGCTTAGGCTGGAAGGGACCTCAGAGATCATCTGCTGCAACTGCCCTGCCATGGGGACACCTCTCAACTGGCCCAGGTTGCCTAAGGCCTCACCTAACCTGGCTTTGAACACCCCCAGGGAGGAGGCAGCCACAGCCTCCCTGGGCAGCCTGTGCCAGGCTCTCAGCACCCTCACACTGCACAACTTCTCCCTCAGCTTCACTCTCAGCCTGCTCTGCCTCAGCTCCAAACCATTCCCCCTGGGCCTGGCTCCAGCCCCCCTCAGCCAAAGTCTCTCTGCAGCCTTCCTGCAGGATCCCTTCAGGCACTGGCAGCAGCTCTCAGGTGCCCCTGGAGCCTTCTCCTCTGCAGGCTGCACCCCCCCAGCTCCCTCAGCCTGTGCTCACAGCAGAGCTGCTCCAGCCCT
The DNA here is from genome assembly GCA_013396835.1 of Psilopogon haemacephalus. Taxonomy (NCBI): domain Eukaryota; kingdom Metazoa; phylum Chordata; class Aves; order Piciformes; family Megalaimidae; genus Psilopogon; species Psilopogon haemacephalus. The sequence continues at coordinate 18,981 of VWZI01002924.1, read as the reverse complement.
GCCAGCATCTCTCTGGCCTCCTCTGGCCTCCCTCCAGCAGTTTTTATGTTCCTCCAGAACACCTCTGAAAGAGCAACCCCAGAGAGTGGAAGGGGGCTGCTGGCAGCCTCTGCACTCCAGCAGCTCCAACATTGGCTGCAGCCAATGCAGCACAGCTCCTGAGCACCTCCTTGAAGAAGCTGCCTGGGCACGAATGCAGCCCTGAGCCTGCTGCTGTGCTCACCCTGCACACCCTGGGTGACCCCAGAGGGAGCAGCCTTGGGCTGAGCTGATATTTTAGGATTAGAGAACAGTCCAAAATCAGGACTGTATGGAGAGAACCAACTAAGCAACTCTCAGCCTGCTCTGCCTCAGCTCCAAACCATTCCCCCTGGGCCTGGCTCCAGCCCCCCTCAGCCAAAGTCTCTCTGCAGCCTTCCTGCAGGATCCCTGCAGGCCCTGGCAGGCAGAGTGCTCTTGCACCCCTGTGTGATTCTCCCTTCCCCTCTCAGTACCCCCCAGTGTCTCCCAAGTGCTGTTTGCAGTCCCTGTGCACAGCCAGGGCTGATGCTGTGCACTTCAGGCCCCACATTCATTGCAGTGGTGACTGAGGCTCTGCTTTTCTCCACTGGCCCCCAGGGTGAGGGGAAGAGAGAAGTGGGGTGCACAAGGTCTCTGGTGTGAACAAATCCACAGCAGTGAGGGGCTTGGCTGCTCCTCTGTCACCATTGTCACAGCTCCTTCTCAGGGCTGTCTTCACCTTCCTTCTCTCTGCAGTCTGTTTAGGTAGGATTCTCCTTTGAGCACATCTGGCAGCAGCTTAGAGGTTCACAGACTCAGCAAAGGGCTGCTGAGTTCATGCAGGGGCTTAGGAGGAGCCACAGACCTGGAGGAGTTAGTGGTGAAGGTGAAGGTGCCAGGCTCTGTTGAGCAGTGCCCAGTGACAGCACTTAGGAGCAGCAGGCACAAGCTGCAACCCAGGAAGTTCCACTTGAACATGTGGAGAAACTTCCTTGGTGTGAGGCTGCTGGAGCCTGGAGCAGGCTGCCCAGAGAGTTTGTGCAGTCTCCTGCTCTGGAGACTTCCAAAACCCATCTGGGTGTGTTCTGAGTGCCCTGCCCTGAGTGACCCTGCTCTGGCAGGGGTTGGACTGGATGATCCCTGGAGGCCTCTTCCAAACCCTCCCAGTCTGTGGTTTGCTCAGCATCCCACGAGCCCAGGCACATCCCTGCTCCCACTGACCTCACAGCTGTGGTTACAGAAGGCCAAGGGGGTCCTGAGGGGCATTGGGGCATTAGGAAGNCTGCTGGAGAGGGTCCAGGGGAGGGCTGTGAGGATGCTGAGGGCACTGCAGCAGTGGCTGGGGAGGAGAGGCTGAGGGAGCTGGGGCTGAGAGTGTGCAGAGGAGAAGGCTGAGAGGGGATTGGATCAATGTTTGGAAGTGTGTGAGGGCTGGGGGTGAGGAGGGGGGGGACAGGCTCTGCTCACTGCTCCCTGCCATAGGCCAAGCAGCAATGGATGGAAGCTGCAGCACAGGAGGTTGCAGCTCCACACCAGAGGCAACTTCTTGCCTGGGTGGGTCCCAGAGCAGTGGCACAGGCTGCCCAGAGAGGCTGTGGAGTCTCCTTGTGTGGAGCCTTTGCAGACTCTGTCTGGATGTGTTGCTGTGTGCCCTGAGCTAGCTTGGATGCTCCTGCATCAAGAAGAGAGCAGGCAGCAGATCAAGGGAGGATCTCAGCCTTAAGCTAGACCACATCTGTAATGCTGTGCACAGCTCTGGGCTGCCCAGGTCAAGGACAGGGATCTGCTTTAGGGATCTGCTTTAGAGATCTGCTTTGTGCCCTGAGCTAGCTTGGATGGTCCTGCTCTGGCAGGGGGGTTGAACTCAATGAGCTCTTTGGGTCCTTTCCACCCCTGTCATCCTGGGAGCCTGTGAACAGATCACAGAATCCTAGAATCAGTCAGGGTTGGAAGGCACCACAAGGATCATCCAGCCCCAACCCCCCTGCCATGCCCAGGGACACCCTACCCTAGAGCAGGCTGCCCACAGCCTCTGCCAGCCTGGCCAAAAACACCTCCAGGGATCTGGCCTTGGGCAACCCTTTGCAGGCTCTCAGCACTCTGGTGGCAGTGGAGCAGAGCAGGAGGCTCTTCCTGGGGCTTTCTTGGCTTTGCACACTCTGGAGCAGGGAGCACTCAGCTGTGCTGACTGCCTGCTGCCATGGGGCTTTGGCATGGCTCTGGCAGCTGCAGGCCTCAAAGCTCAGTGCTTGGGAGGGGAAGAGAAGGAGGTGGTTTGAGTCAGGAGCTTGGTGGCAGCAGAGCAGCTCTGGGCCCTGCAGTGAGCAGTTGGGGCTGGCACCTTTGACCCAGCTGGATGTGTTCTGCCTCCAAAGCTGGGCTGAGGGAAGTGAGTTGCAAATGTGCAGGAACCTGAACTGCAGAGCAGCTTCCTGTAAGCTCCTGGTTTCTGCCCTGGGCTGCTGGAAGCTGAGAGCATTGCTGGAGCTGGAGCAGTTTGTGCTGCTCTCCATCAGCTGTGCAGCTGCCCCCTGTTGCCCGAGCAGCTTAGGGAAGGTTTGGCAACCCTGCTGCATTTCAGGAGGGGGGAAAGAAGTGCTTGGGTAGTGCTGGCTGCTTCTTGTTGTGTCCCTGCTCCCTTCCTGCTCAGAGGGCTGCCCGTGGCCAGCTCTGATATTTGCACAGGTGATGAGGAGGGAGGGGAGGCAGCAGGAAAGAAGCTTCAAATCTGAGGGGAAGTTTGCTCTTCATCTTCCTTCTGCTTTCAGGTGGGGTCAGCAGGCAGAAATGGGAATGAGGAGCAAGAAGCCCACTGGGGTGCTGCTTACCAGCTTCTAAAGCCTGTTTATTTGTCGAGGTGGCTCCAAGTCCCGTTCTTCTGGCAGCACTGAAGCACCATTTAAGCTCTAATCCAAAGTGTTAATTAAGTGTGTGCCAGAGCCCAGGGACTGGCTGCCTGCAGCTGAACTGCAATTCTTTAATTGCCTTCTGTCTAAAGAGCTTGGGAGAGGAGCTGGGAGCCACTGTGCCTGCTGGTAGAGCAGGAGCTGAGTGCTGCCAGCTCCCAGCCTGGTATCTCTGGGTGCTGGCTGAAGGGCTCAGCAGGGGCAGAGAAGGCCAGCAAGGTGCTGGGTTGCATGCCCAAGGGCATCCCCAGCAGAGGTGAAGAAGTCATTGTCCCACCCTGCTCAGTGCTGCTCAGCCCACACCCGCAGCTCTGCCTGCAGCCTTGGTCCCTGCTGTGCAAGAGATGTGGAGAGGCTGGAGAGTGGCCAGAGAATGAGCAGAGGGCTGGAAGCTCTGCCCTGGGAGAAGAGGCTGAGAGCTGAGCTTGTGCAGCCTGGAGAGGAGAAGGCTCAGGGCAGAGCTCAGCACACAAAAGGAGGCTGCCAGGAGCATGCAGACTGCCTTGTGCCAAGGGGTCCTGTGGAGCAGACAAGGGGGGATGGGGACAAGTCACTGCTGGGGACATTGCTGCTGGGCTCCAGAAGGAGCTGTTGGGCCCCATGAGCACAGCTGGCACTGGAATCATCTGCCAGGGGCAGCAGTGCAGTGCCCTGCAGTGGGCAGGTTGGAGGCTCAGCTTGGCAGGCTGCAGGGCAGCTCCTTGCAGAGAGCTTGGGGCAGGTGGGCCCTGGGGTCCCTGCCAGGCTGGCACTGTGTGAGGCTGTATCTGGCTGGGCTGGTGCTGGCTGTGTGCTCAGAAAGCAGCACACGTTTACCTCTGCTCTCTGCTGCAGCTTTGGCTCTTGCCCTGCTTTGCTGCTGCAGTTGTTTGGGTGCAGCACAGCAGAGAGCTGAGGGCCAGGATCGGTGCAGCTGTTGCAAAAGGGCTGTTAGAAGTTGATCCTCACCCTGCCCCCCCCCTACCTTTCTGCTCCAGAAGTCTGGAGACAGAGTTTAAAACCCAGGAAGGGAGAGGACACTGAAGTACCTCTGAAGAACAGAACTGAGTCACCCAAGAGGTTGCTTTTCCTTCTGTGCTGCCTGCTTGGCTTTCCAAAGGGACTTGATCAGTGAGGGCTGCTCCCAGGGGATTTGTTTCCACGTTGTTGTCATTACCTCTTTAGCAACCAACTTGGTAATTTTCTTCTGTGGAGTGTCCCCCTCAGTGCTGTGGGTGAGGGCACTGAGGCTCCCTCAGCGAGTCTGCAGGTGGCAGCAAGCTGGGAGCTGTGCCCAGCTGCCAGGGAGGCTCTGCAGTGGGGGCTGGAGAGGGGAGAGCCAAGGGCCAAGGCTCCCTGGATGGAGGTCAGCAAGGCCAAGGGCCAGAGCCTGCCCCTGGCTCACAGCAGCCCCAGGGGAGCTGCAGAGCTGGGGCTGTGTGGTTGGGAAGCTGCAGCCTGCAGAGGGAGCTGGGGGTGTTGGTTGGCAGGCAGTGGGCATGGGGCAGCAGTGCCCAGGTGGGCAAGAAAGCCACTGGCATCCTGGCTTGGGTGGGCAGCAGGGTGGGCAGCAGGGCCAGGAGGTGCCCATCCCCCTGTGCTCAGCATGGGGAGGCCACAGCTGGAGTGCAGTGCTCAGCTCTGGGCCCCTGACTGCAGCAAGGACCTGGAGGGGCTGCAGCCTGCCCAGAGCAGGGCAGCCAGGCTGGAGAAGGGCCTGGAGCAGCTGGGGGGGAGCAGGAGGGGCTGAGGGAGCTGGGGGTGTGCAGGCTGCAGCAGAGGAGCCTGAGGGCAGAGCTCATTGCTCTCTGCAGCTGCCTGCAGGCAGGTTGGGGCGAGGAGGGGGCAGCCTCTGCTCCTTGGGGACAAGGGCCAGCAGCAGAGGCAATGGTTGCAAGCTGCAGCAGGGGAGGCTCAGGCTGGACAGGAGCAAATCTTCCTGCCCTGGAAAGCTTCTCACAGCTTGGCCCAGGCTGCCCAGGGCAGGCTGCAGTGCCCATCCCTGGGGGTGTTTAGAGGTCGTTTAGGTGTGGTGCTTGTGGATAGGTTTAGGATGGGGAATGGCTGAGAGCAGCCCTGAGGAACAGGCCCTGGGGGTCTGGGCTGGTGCAAAGCTCCAGAGGAGGCTGCAGTGTGAGTGCAGCCCAGACAGCAACTGTGTGCTGGGCTGCAGCAAGAGCAGCTGTGGGCAGCAGGGCAAGGGAGGGGATTGTGCCCCAGGCTGCCCAGAGAGGCTGTGGAGTCTCCTTCTCTGGAGCCTTTCCAGGCCTGTCTCAATGTGTTCTGTGATCTGTGCTGGATTGGATGCTCCTGCTCTGGCAGGAGGGTTGGGCTGGATCATCTGCTTGGGTCCCTTCCAACCCCTAACATCCTGGGAGCCTGTGACATGGTTTGGTGCTGAGCCTGCAGGGCTGGATGCAGTGCTGGGTGCAGTGCTGGAGGCAGTGCTGGAGGCAGTGCTGGGTGCAGGGCTGAGTGCAGTGCTGAGTGCAGGGCTGGGTGCAGTGCTGGGTGCAGTGCTGGGTGCAGGGCTGGGTGCAGGGCTGGGTGCAGGGATCAACGCAGTGCTGGGGACAGGCCTGGTGCAGTGCTGGGTGCAGGGCTGGATGCAGGGCTAGGGCAGGGCTGGGTGCAGGGCTGGATGCAGTGCTG
>VWZI01002924.1:1095-11290 GCA_013396835.1 Psilopogon haemacephalus | reverse complement strand
CCTCGTCCTGCCACTCTCAGCCCTTCTCCAGAGTCCCTCCCCAGCTCTCCTGCAGCCCCTTCAGGCACTGGCAGGCAGCTCTGAGCTCTGCCTGCAGCCTTCTCTTCTCCAGCCTGCACAGCCCCAACTCTGCCAGCCTGGCCCCACAGCAGAGCTTCTCCAGCCTCTGAGCACCTTCATGGCCTCCTCTGGAGCCTCTCCAGCAGCTCCAGGTGCTCCCAGAGCTGGAGGCAGTGCTGGGGGTGAGGTGTGAGCAGAGCAGAGCAGAGGGGCAGAATCCCCTCCCTGTGCTGCTGCTCTCCCTGCTGTGCCTGCAGCCAGCACTCAGCTGCCTCTGGGCTGCAGCCACCACTGCTGCCTCCTGGGCAGGTTGGCACCAACTGGCACCCCCAGAGCCTTCTCCTGCAGGCTGCTCTCAGCCACTGCTCCCCCAGCCTGGGTCTGTGCTGGGCACTTCCCTGCCCCAGCTGCAGGACCTTGCCCTTGTTGACCTTCCTGAGGCTGCCTTGCTCCCAGCTCTGCAGCCTGCCCAGGTCCCTCTGGCACTTTGCTCTGGCAGGTTCATGTGGTTGCAGGAGGTGCTGCTGGCAGCAGGCTCTGTGTGCCCAAGGTGACCCAGGTGCCCTGTGGCTTTAGGCAGCAGGTTTGTGGTGAGGGAGTTGCTGCTTGCCTGGAGCTCTTTTAACAGCACCAAGAAGAGCTGAGAGCCCTTTGGCTTAGAGGCTTCTCTTTCCTTCTCTGCACCTGCGTGGGCTGAGCTCCAGGGCAGGCTGCAGGCTGCATGGGAGGCTTGAGCAGAGAGGTTTTGCTGCAGGGAGTGGATTCTGGGGATGTGTTTCCATCCTTTTAACTCGCATTTAAGGTTCTGTCTCCTTAGGCTTTGCTGGGAAGTAGCTGCCAGGGGGGTTTGTATTTTGGTGTCAGCTCCTCCTTAGTCTCCATTGACACATCTCAGTGCAGAAGGCAGTGTGGGACTGTCACAGCCACACAACAGCTCCCAAAGTTATCTTGTTGCTTTTTCTGGCTATTAGAGATGAGTTTTTTGGGGGCTGTTTTTCAACTGTCTGTGTTGTGTGCATCTTCATTCCTGTAGAAGAAGCTCAGTGAGGAATGAATGAAGCTGGATGAAGTGACCTGGCTGGGGGCACTGAGGGCACTGCCAGCCAGCTTGCTGCTGACACCAAACTGGGAGCAGTGGTGCCACCCCTCAGGCTGTGCTGCCATCCAGCCAGGGCTGGCCAGGCTGGGAGCTGGGCAGGGGGAGATGGAATGAGTCCAACAGGGGCAAGGATAGAGTCTGGCACCTGAGACAGAGCAACCCCAGGGAGCAGGACAGGCTGGGGACTGAGCTGCTGGAGAGCAGAGGGGAGAGCAGAGGTGCTGGTGGGCAGAAGGATGCCCAGGAGCCAGCAATGTGCCCTTGGTGCCTAAAAGGCCAAAGACATCCTGGGCTGTGGTGAGTAGGTCAGAGAGGTTCTCCTGCCCCTCTGCTCTGCCCTGCTGAGGCCACAGCTGCAATCTTGTGTCCAGTTCTGGGCCCCTCAGCTCCAGCAGCAGCTCAGGGAGGTGCTGCAGAGAGCCCAGCCCAGAGCCCCCAAGGTGCTGCAGGCAGTGAGCAGCTCCTGTGGGGCCAGGCTGAGGGAGCTGTGGCTGCTTGGAGCATCCTGAGGGCTGCCCTCACTGCTGTGCTCAGGATGTGCAGGGCAGGGTGGGCAGGATGCAGCCAGGCTGTGCCCAGGGGCAGCACAAGGGGCACTGGGGGCAAGCTGGAGCAGAGGAGGTGCCAGGGGAAGAGGAGGGGAAACTTTGTGCCTGTGAGGGTGCTGGAGCCTGGAGCAGGCTGCCCAGAGAGGTTGTGGAGCCTCCTGCTCTGGAGCCTTTCCAGCCCCCCTGGATGTGTTCTGTGTGCCCTGCTCTGGATTGGATGAGCTCTGGATGTCCCTTCCAGCCCCTGAGACTCTGTGATTCCCCCAGCTTATGACCAGGTCACTTTCTGAGCCCATTCTGCTCCCCACAGCAGAGTCTGTTTTGTTCAGAGAGTTTAAGGAATGTTACTGTGGTTTCCCACAGCTTTGCTTTCCACCAGGACATCCAGCCCCAACCCCCTGCCATGCCCAGGGACACCCTACCCTAGAGCAGGCTGCCCACAGCCTCTGCCAGCCTGGCCCCAAACACCTCCAGGGGATAGCTGCACAGCTGCCTGCTCCCTTTGGCTGCAGTAGTGGCCCTAGCTGCAGCCCAGGCACCTTCTGCTGCACAGGGGAGAGCCTCCTGCTGGAGCAGGTGGCAGATGTGGCCCCCTCTGAGCTGCCAAAGGGGACAGCATTCTTTCAGAGAAGCCATGGAGCTGTGCCTCCCTCCGGGGTGTTCACCATGCTGCAGTCATAGAATGGCTTAGCTTGGAAGGGAGCTCAAAGCTCAGCCAGTTCCAACCCCCCTGTTACAGGCAGGGACACCTCCACTGGAACAGGTCACTCAGGGCCTCATCCAGCCTGGTCCTCAACACTTCCAGGGAGGCTGTGGAGCACTGAAGCACAGAATGGGATCTTTAATCATCCAGTCTGGTCCTGAACACCTCCAGGGAGGTTGTGGAGCACAGATCAAAGATCCCATTCTGTGCTTCTGTGCTCCACAACCTGTGCCAGTCTCTCACCACCCTCACTGCAAACAACTTCCTCCTCACATCCAGTTTCAATCTCCCCTCTGACACTTCAAACCCATTCCTCCTCCTCCTCCTCCTCTCATCCCCAGCCCTTGTCAATAGTCCCTCCCCAGCCCTCCTGCAGCCCCTGCAAGGCCACTCCAAGGTCTCCTGGCAGCCTTCTCCTCTGCAGGCTGCAGAGCCCCAACTCTCTGTGCCTGTGCTCACAGCAGAGCTGCTGCAGCCCTCTCAGCTGCATCTCCCTGCATGTTTGCAGGTCTGGTTGCTTCCTGCCTGGTTTGTGCCAGGGTTGCATAGGCACTGCTGACTGCTCCAAGGGGGCTCAGCACCTGGGATAAAGCAGGCTGGGAGCTGTGGCTAAGCAAGAGCTCTGCAGGGCTGCACAGAACTACTCAATGGCTCAGGCTGGAAGGGACCTCTGAAATCATTTGCTCCAACCCCCTGCCATGGGCAGGGACACCTCAGCTAGCCCAGGCTGCCCAAGGGCTCATCCAGCCTGGCCCTGAACACCTCCAGGGAATCTCTGATCCCATTCTGTGCTTCTGTGCCCCACATCCTCCCTGGGCAGCCTGTGCCAGGCTCTCAGCACCCTCACACTGCACAGCTTCTCCCTCAGCTCCACTCTCAGCCTGCTCTGCCTCAGCTCCAAACCATTCCCCCTGGGCCTGGCTCCAGCCCCCCTCAGCCAAAGTCTCTCTGCAGCCTTCCTGCAGGATCCCTTCAGGCACTGGCAGCAGCTCTCAGGTGCCCCTGGAGCCTTCTCCTCTGCAGGCTGCACCCCCCCAGCTCCCTCAGCCTGTGCTCACAGCAGAGCTGCTCCAGCCCTGCCAGCATCTCTCTGGCCTCCTCTGGCCTCCCTCCAGCAGCTCTGTGTCCTTTATGATGACTCTTTCCCATGCTTTCTGGAGCTCCAGTGGTACAGGACATACAGCTTAGGTGCGCCCAGCTGGTGCCATGCAGTGCCAGGAGGCAGCAGCAGTGGACACTGCACTGCACATCCAGCTTTGTCTGGGGACTCTGAGGGCTTCCTGACACAGACCCTGCCAGAGGAGGTTGTGGCTGCTCCCTCCCTGCATATGTTCAAGGCCAGGCTGGATGAGGCCCTAAGTGACCTGTCCCAGTGGGAGGTGTCCCTGCCTGTGGCACAGGGGGGTTGGAACTGGCTGAGCTTTGAGCTCCCTTCCAACCTAACCCATTCTGTGCTTCTGTAATTCTAGGTCATGTTGGGGAACGGAGCAGAGGAGGCTGAGGGCAGAGCTCCCTGAGAGGAGGATGCAGTGAGCTGGGCTTGGGCTCTGCTGCCTGGGCTCAGGGGATGGGAGGAGAGGAACTGGGGGCAGAGTGTCTGCGGGGAGGCTCAGGTTGCAGAGGAGGACAAATGTCTTTGGTGGCAGAGTGGTGAGGGCTTGGCACAGGCTGCCCAGGGAGGTGGTGCAGTGCCCATGGCTGGAGGTGTCCCAGCAAGGTGTGCCCATGGCACTTGGGGCCAGGGTCTGGTGCCCATGGTGGGGCTGGGGTGGGGTTGGCCTGGGTGATCCTGGAGTCCTTTTCCAACCCAAACAAGTCTCTGACTCTAGAATGTTCAGCAGCTGGGCCCTGTCTGTCCTCTCCTGATCAGGCAGTTTGTCTCCTGCCCGTGGGGTCTCAGTTTCAAAAGCAGCATTGGGTGCTTGGGCACGTTCTGGGCTGGTCCTTTCCCACTCTGCTGCCACTGTCTGCTCAGGCTACTGAAGCTGCCCAGAGGTGAAGTGACAGGGAGCAGGGAGATGGGCAGGAGGGGACAAAAGCCCCCCCCGAATTTACTGTGGTGCTTCTCTGGGTCTGTACAGATGAAGGATTTCTTTATTGACAGGAAAGAGCTCCTGGGCACTTGGTTGTGCTCTGTGTGCAGATGTGCAGCTGTTGGCTGCCTGATGGCTGCTTCGTATCTGAGTCAGGACTGCAGCTGCAGTAGCTCAGCATGCACAAGTGGCACTGTCCTGCACCAAAGGCTCCACACAAGGAGACTCCACAGCCTCTCTGGGCAGCCTGTGCCACTGCTCTGGGACCCACCCAGGCAAGAAGTTGCCTCTGGTGTGGAGCTGCAACCTCCTGTGCTGCAGCTTCCATCCATTGCTGCTTGGCCTATGGCAGGGAGCAATATATGCAGATACTTACAGCTGTATAGAGTAATACACAAGGGAAAGGTACTACAGAGCCACCCAGGAGAGCTTTCAAACCAGTTCCTCTCCTCTCTTCCAACCCCACCCTTATATCAGAATGTTTAGGTGCAGGGGGGAGGTTGCCAGATGAGGAGTGAGAAGCAGAATGGTTATTGGGGTTGCACAGGTTGAGGTAGAGAGAGTTAATGCAGCAGCAGGAGCAGCAGCAGCCAGAGACACTGCCTGACCTTGCTCATGTCTCTTGGGTTTGCATCTCTCAGCAGAGCCTCTGAGTGCCTCCGGAGCAGTGTGGGCAGCAGGAGCAGGGCAGTGCTTGTGCCCCTGTGCTGGCTCTGCTCAGCACACACCTTGAGTGCTGTGTCCAGCTCTGGGCCCCTCAATCCCAGAGAGATGTTGAGGTGCTGAAGGTGCCCAGAGAAGGGCAGCAAGGCTGGGGAGGGGCCTGGAGCACAGCCCCAAGAGGAGAGGCTGAGGGAGCTGGGGGTGTGCAGCCTGCAGAAGAGGAGGCTCAGGGCACAGCTCATTGCTCTCTGCAGCTCCCTGCAGGGAGGTTGTGGCTGTGTCCAGTTCTGAGCCCTTCAGTCCCCCTTACATGGAGGGAAGAGCTGGGAAAGATCAGCAAGAGGTGTTAGGAGAAGAATGAGCAGTTTGAGGTGGAATAGAATAGAATAGAGGAAGATTAGATTAAAATAAGAATAGAATAGGAATAGAATAGAATAACGATAGGATAGAATAGGAATACAATAGAATAGAATAGAATAATAATAGGCTAGAATAGGGATATAATAGAGTAAGATTAGAATAGAATAAGAATAGAATAGAATAATAATAGGCTAGAATAGGGATATAATAGAGTAAGATTAGAATAGAATAAGAATAGAATAGAATAATAATAGGCTAGAATAGGGATATAATAGAGTAAGATTAGAATAGAATAAGAATAGAATAGAATAGAATAGAATAGAATAGAATAATAATAGGCTAGAATAGAATAGAATAATAATAGGCTAGAATAGGGATATAATAGAGTAAGATTAGAATAGAATAAGAATAGAATAAAAATAGAATAGAATAGAATAGAATAAGAATAGAGTAGAATAAAACAGGAATAGAATACAATAGAATAATAGGCTGGAATAGGAATATAATAGAATAAGAATATAATAAGAATAAAAATAGAATAGGAATATAATAAGGATAGGAATATAATAAGAATAATAATAGGCTGTAATAGTAGGAATGTAATAGAATAACATTAGAATAGAAAAGATTAAGAATAGAATAGGTTAAGAATAGAATAGGAATATAATAGAATAGCAATATAATAGAATAGCAATATTAGACGAATAAGAATAGAATAGGAATAGAACAGAATAGGAATATAATAAGAATAAGAATAGAATAGGAATATAATAGAATAGGAATATAATAAGAATAAGAATAGAATAGGAATATAATAGAATAGGAATTTAATAAGAATAGAATAGAATGGAATGGAATGGAATGGAATGGAATAGAATAGAATAGAATAGAATAGAATAGAATAGAATAGAATAGAATAGAATAGAATAGAATAGAATAGAATAGAATAGAATAGAATAGAATAGAACAGAATAGAACAGAATAGAACAGAACAGAATGGGCTAGGCCAGGTTGGAAGAGAGCTGCAAGCTGAGGCAGTGCAAGCTGTCCCCAGCCCCTGGCACTCAGTGCCCATGCAGGCTGTTGCTGGGCACCTGCAGAGCTGTGCAGGTTGCGGCTGCGGAGCGAGCGGAGGCAGCAGCCAGCCGCAGGCTGCCCTGCGCTTGGTCCATCTCCTGTTCTGCTGGCTCAGGGTGTGGCAGGGCCGTGGCCCCGGTGTCCGGGGTTGGTGCTGGGGGGCGCAGGCAGGCTGCCAGCAGCAGTGAGGCTCTCTCCCAGGTACATGTACTGGACGGACTGGGGCGAGGCTCCGCGCATCGAGCGCGCGGGCATGGACAGCAGCGTGCGCAAGATCATCGTCGACGCAGACATCTACTGGCCCAACGGCCTCACCATTGACCTGGACGAGCAGAAGCTCTACTGGGCTGATGCCAAGCTCAGCTTCATCCACAGGGCCAACCTCGACGGCTCCTTCAGGTAGGTCTGCTGCTCCCCCCCACCCCCGTGCTGCTCCCAGGGGCTGCTTCCCTCCGGAGCTGCCGCTGCACCCACACCTCATGGAACTGTGCAAGGGGTTAGGTGGGAAGGGAGCTCAAAGCTCAGCCAGTTCCAACCCCCCTGTGCCACAGGCAGGGACACCTCCCACTGGAGCAGGTCATAGAATCATAGAATGGGTTAGGTTGGAAGGGACCTCAGAGCTCAGCCAGTCCCAACCCCTCTGTGCCACAGGCAGGGACACCTCCCACTGGGACAAGTTGCTCAGGGCCTCATCCAGCCTGGTCCCGAACACCTCCAGGGATGGAGCAGCTAAAACCTCCTTGGGCAACCTGTGCCAGTGTCTCACCACCCTCATTGTAAAAAAAATTACTCCTGACACCTAATTTAAATCTCTCAGTTTCCAGTTTAAACCTGCCTGGAAAAAAAAACCACCAAAATCTCTTCAAAAACCTTCAGAAGTCTTTAACATCTCTGCAATATTCTTAAAACTGATTTTTGGAGAGATTGCAATGACTTTCTGGCCCTCCACACCCTTCAAAATCACTTGAAAGGGATTCAAACTGCCTCAAAAAGTATCAGTGTCTCTTTAGAACTCTTGAAGACCCATAAAACTCATCAGGGGGTTTTTTTTTTGCCTTCAAATGTCTTTAAAAAAAAAAAAAAAACAAAAAAAAAAAACCAAAAGACAAACAAACCCAAACCTATAATAATCAGAATTTCTTCCAAAGCCATTAAAATGATTCAAAACTCCTGCAAAGTCATTTTGGAGAGGTCTTAATGAATTTCTTGGCTTCCGGTGCTGTTCAGCGTCTACCTGAAATGCTTAACAAAGCTTAAAGCCACCTGAAAAAAATCATCAGAGTCTCTTACAAACTCATCCAGCCTGGTCCTGAGCACCTCCAGGGAGCTGTGCCCAGCTTCCACGGCAGCAATCATAGAACCACACAATGCTCAGGTTGGACTCAGAGATCATCTGCTCCAACCCCCTGCCATGGGCAAGGACACCTCACACCCAGCCCAGGCTGCTCAAGGCCTCATCCCTGGTCCTGAACACTTCAAGGGAGGTTGTGGAGCACAGAAGCACAGAATGGGATCTTTGATCCCATTCTGTGCTTCTGTGCTCCACAACCTCCCTGGGTAACCTGTGCCAGTGTCTCACCACTCTCACTGTGCTCCACAGCCTCTTTGGGCAACCTTTGCCAGTCTCTCCCCACCCTCACTCTCTGCTCCACACCTCCCTGAGCAACCTGTGCCAGTGTCTCCTCACCCTCTCTGTGCTCCACAACCTCCCTGGGCAACCTGTGCCAGTCTTTCACCACCCTCACTGCAGACAACTTCCTCCCAACATCTGCTTTCAATCTCCCCTCTGACACTTCAAACCCATTCCTCCTCCTCCTCCTCCTCCTCTCATCCCCAGCCCTTGTGAACAGTCCCTCCCCAGCCCTCCTGCAGCCCCTGCAAGGCCACTCCAAGCTCTCCTGGCAGCCTTCTCCTCTGCAGGCTGCAGAGCCCCAACTCTCTGTGCCTGTGCTCAGAGCAGAGCTGCTGCAGCCCTCTCAGCTGCATCTTGGTGGCCTCCTCTGCACTGGCTCCAAGCCTTGCATGTGCTGCTTGTGCTGGGGGCTGCAGAGCTGCAGACAGTGCTGCAGGTGGGGGGTGAGGAGAGCAGAGCCAAGGGGCACAATCCCCTCCCTTGCCCTGCTGCCCACAGCTGCTCTTGCTGCAGCCCAGCACACGTCTGGCTGGCAGTGTTTGAAGGGATGGGACTGCAGGAGGAGCAGAGTCTTGATAGCTCAGAATCATGGAAGCAGGGGTGAGGGAGAGTGGCCACCAGCTGCTGCCAGAGGAGAAGGCAGTGCTGCTGGGGTTGGTAAGGAAGCAGCAGCAGAGGTGAGAGAGGGAGGAGGAAGTGCAAGCAGTGCTGCTGTGCCTTGTGTCCTGAGGGGATGTGAAGGACAGAAGTGGCAGAGCAGTTCCAGCTAGAGCTCAAGAAGCAGCAGCAGAAGTTTGTTTTCTTTTCCCCACGTTCCCTGCTGAGCACTGGGACCTGCAGAGGCCTCTTTGCATGTGTCAGCCTGTGCTAAACTGCTCCATGACTGAAGGCAGATGAGGAACCCTGGAGGTACTTTTTGTCTTCTCCGCAGCCTGGAAGGTGCAGGTGGTTCCTGTGGTGGCCAGAAGGAAACAAAGTCCTTGCCCAGCAGATGGGAGCTGCCCTATGGGGAGTTTGTTTCAGCCTCTTCGGTGCAGATCTCAGTCCAGGGGGTGAGGGATTGGTTGGGTGATCCTAAGCAAAGGGTTGTGGGGAAGGCTGAGGAGGGACTGTTCAAAAGGGCATGAGGTGATAGTGTAAGGAGCAATGGTTGGAAACTGGAGCAGAGCAGAGTTAGGTTGGATGTTAGAAGCAGGTTCCTTAATATGAGGCTGCTGGAACCCTGCAGCAGTTTGCTCTGGGAGGTGGTTGAGGCTCCATGCCTGGAGATATTGCAGGTGAGGCTGGAGAGGGCTGTGGGCAACCTGCTCTAGGGGAGGATGTCCCTGCTGAGTGCAGGGGTTGGGCTGGGTCAGCTCTGGAGGTCCCTTCCAGCCCATTCCATGTCCCTGCTGAGTGCAGGGGGCTGGAGCTGGGTGAGCTCTGGAGGTCCCTTCCAGCCCATTCTGTGATTCTATGATAGGCTGAGAGCAATGGTTTGGAACTGGAGCAGAGCAGAGTTAGGTTGGTCAGCAGGAGGAAGGGTCCCAGAGCAGTGGCACAGGCTGCCCAGAGAGGTTGTGGAGTCTCCTTGTGTGGAGTCTTTGCAGACTCTGTCTGGATGTGTTGCTGTGTGCCCTGAGCTAGCTTGGATGCTCCTGCTCTGGCAGGGGCTTGGACTGGAGGAGCTCTTTGGGTCCCTTCCAGCCCCTGGGTTGTGGTTTTCCTGCCAACAGAAGGAAGCTCTCAGATGAATTGGAGAAAGAACAGAATAATATCTGGGATAGAGATATAGAAAGTTACAGAGCAGATACAGAAATTGTAGCAAACCCCTTGAAATTTTTCCCCATCCCAAAACTAAATCTATAATCTCCCCCTAATGTCACCCATGGGCCCCAAAACAGGCTTAGCCCTTACATAGAATCCTAGAATCAGTCAGGGCTGGAAGGCACCACAAGGATCAGGCAGCCCCAACCCCCTGCCATGCCCAGGGACACCCTACCCTAGAGCAGGCTGCCCACAGCCTCTGCCAGCCTGGCC
>VWZI01002920.1:122628-132641 GCA_013396835.1 Psilopogon haemacephalus | reverse complement strand
TATCAACACTGCCACCTAACTTGGTATCATCTGCAAACTTACTGACAAAACGTTCTAAGTCTTCATCAAGATCATCAAATAAAGATGTTAAAGTGTTTCTAACACTGAGCTCTTGGGGGACACCACTTGTGACTGTCCCCCAGCTAGGTGAATGATTTAACTTTTCTGAAACCTTCCTTTTGATAGGGGAAGTGGATTGTCACAGGTCCTTCCTAAATGTTTTAAAGTTCTCATATTACTATGACTGTATATGACTGCCTTTAAAAGTAGAAGGGGAAACTGGTTATTTGGACGTATACAAATGAGTTAATTTCTGCATTATTATTTAATTGTATAATCAATCTTCAAAATAATTATATATGAATAAGCCTCTCATTCAAGATGTTCAATCCTATCAAGGCATTGTTAAAGGGTTTATTCTATATTTAGCCACGTGTTTTCATGAAACATCCTATACCCTTAATAACCTTTGATTGCTGTTGGCCAACAAATTCAGAATTTAGTGTAAGGTTCAAAAATGGTACAATCATTCTTACTTTAGGAGACCAAAAAATACAAAATGCTTGTATTGAGACCATACGATGGATCTACCTATCTTCCTAGATCTTGCGTATCACAAATGGGATTTAATTTCTTTGCTTTGCTGTTGTCTGTTCTTCATAGAATCATAATACAATTGAGGTTGGAAGAGACCTTTAAGATCAAGTCAACCAATTGCCTGGAGCTCACAGTCCCACCACTACTGCTAAGCCATTACCAATAAATAATGTCCCTCAGCACCACATCCATCTTTTAAATACCTCCAGGATTAGTATCTCCACTACTTTACTAAGCAGCCTATTCCAATGCTTGATAACCCTCTCTGTGAAGAAATTTTCCTAATATCCAAACTGATACTCAAGGTGTGGTCTCACCAGTGGTGAGTAGAGTGAGACGTGCTGGCCACATTCTTCCTGATACAAGCTAGGAAAACAAGGATACTCAGGATTATTCTTTATAACACAAAGCCAGTGCTGCTAAAATATCGCTGGAGGAAATGTGCTGAGCAATACTAGTGAAAGTGCATTAAGCATAGTAATATTAATCAATATCAAACTACTGCCTGCTCATTCAGATGTGGTCCTTAATAAAACTAATTAACTCACTGCCTGTTGTTGCAATCTTTGATCCTAGAAAGAGCATTCATAGTGTGTGCTTTTGAACGCATGATGAAGGGTCATGCCTTGCAGGCTCCTCTGAGGAATTATGAATGTCTCTGAAAAGGTATTCCCCCCCAGGGCCTTTTTGACAACTTCTCTATCACCTACCAACAAACACGATGCAAAGCACAAAAAGCATTGTCTCTCACATTCAATAGCCACGATGAAGACACAGGAGGGGTTGGAAAAACTGTTTTGAACTATTGGCTTTTCAGTCTCTTGAGCATTTGCATTTAGCAGCTGTAGTCATAGGTTATGTTCTTCAGACAGCAGAAATCAAGTTCTTAAAAAAAATCCTGAAGGTGGCCATCATAATGCCTACCTATGCTTAGGGAGACTTAGATACAGTACCACAGAAGCTGATGGACCAATTAAATTTTAAAGTAAAGCATCTTTAGAGAGCAGGATTTTTCCAGCTACAGTGACAAATTAGCCTGGTATTTGAGGATAACTCTCAAAATTCCCTGGTAAAAGCTCTGAGAAAGACATAGCTGACATTTTGGACCTTTTAAGGACTGGAACCAATGTTGGGCATGCATATCAGAGTAGAGTATCAAGTAAATTATATTAGTTTACACATCTTTTCAACATCTTTATTGAAAACCTTAGTTCAGGCATAGACAATGGTAGTGTTGGTTTGAATGATGGTAGAGAGGCTCTTCAGAGGGACTTGGATAGACTGGATCAATGAGGCAACATTAATAGGATGAGTTTCAACAAGGCCAAATGCCAGGTCCTGCGCTTGGGTCAAAACAACCCCAAGAAATGCTACAGACTTGGGTCAGTGATGCTGGAGAGCTGCCTGACAGAAAGGGATCTGGGGGTTGTAACAGACAAACAACTGAATATGAGCAAGCAGTGTGCCCAGGTGGCCAAGAACTCCAATGGCATCCTGGCTTGTATTAAAAATGCTGTGGCCAGTAGGAGTAGGGAGGTGACTGTCCCCTTGTACTTGTCTCTAGTGAGGCCACACCTTGAGTATTGTGTTCAGTTTTGGGCACCACAATACAAGAGGGAGGTGGAGGTACTAGAGTGAGTGCAGAGGACAATGAAGCTCTTGAAGGGCTCAGAGAATGAATCTTATGAAGAGTGACTGAGGGAGCTGGGGTTGTTTAATTTGAAAAAGAGGAGGCTGAGGGGGAACCCCAATGCTATCTGCAGCTACCTGAAAGAACATTGTGGAGAGATTAGTGCTGGTCTCTTCTCACAGGTGAATAGTGATAGAATAAGAGGGAATAGCCTCAAGCTGTGGCCGGTGCTGTTTAGTTTCAAAAAGAAGAGGCTGAGGGGAGGCATCATGGATGTCTACAACTACCTTGAAGGACATTGTGGTGAGGCTGGTGCTGGTCTCATCTCACAGGTAGTTGGAGACAGAACAAGGGGGAATGGACTCAAGAGGAGACTGGGTAGGTTTAGATTAGATATTAGAAATTTTTTTTTTTTCACAGAGAGTGGTCAGGCACTGGAATGAGCTGCCCAGGGAGGTGGTTGGGTCACCAACCCTGGATGTGTTTAAGGGCCATTTGGATGGAGTGGTTAGGGATATGGTTTAAGGTGAATCTTGTAAAGTATAAGTTGGACTTGGTGATCCTGAGCGTCTTTTCCAACCTGGATGTTTCTGTGTGCTATTCTGTGTCATAGCTACTTCAGAACTTCAGTTTACAAGCTGACCAGGTCAGTCACTGCCTGACTCAGGAGGCACCTTCCTTTCTGCCATGAAAGTCCTGGTAGTATTCTTGCACATAACTACAGTCAGTGGAAACAACTTCCTTGCCTAGAAGTTTGGAGTTTGTAATGTGGACCTGATGTGATGAATATTTACACAAAAAGTCCATATGAACAAGATCAAGCTGCCTCTCTCTTTAAAAATGCACACCAAGATTACACTTGCACAACTTGTCTGTAACAGAATGGCAGTTAAGACTTTGAGGGAGAAACAGATAAAGATTTTATTCTTCAGGAATTTTGGATTGGCAGACTCCATATCTGCAGATTGCATCTTAGTAGCAGCCTGAACGACAGATAGTGTCTACTCTTGAAGTGATACCACTCTCTAAAACATTTAAAACTGGGCTGAAAAGAAAGCCCAAGTATAAGCAGCTTTGCAGGTTGTGCACTATTATAGCCCTTTGTGGCCTCTTTCTAGATCCAGTTCAAGGTCAAACATCCAAATCCTCCCTTATGAGGTGATTTGAGTCTATGTCTTCAACAGTGTGGGTGAATCGTTCCTTTTTTATTACACTAGGCTCTGGTTGTATGTCTTGTTTGTGTTCTACTTCTGGACAGAGTTTTGAGGAGTTTTCTCCATACCCTAATCCAAAGGTTAGAAAACATAACCCTTGAGCATAACTGTTTAGAAGGATAAACTCTTCCATTTTCCAATAGTATTAGCCACTTCTGGGCTTATTGTACTGGGGGGAAAAAGAAAAAAAAGGCACCCAAAAGCAGAGTTTGCTTCCCAGGACAGCTGCTTGTGCTTGGTGAGTCCAAAGAACACGAGCTTTTCACAGAGAGCCTGCTCAAGGCTGCTACTGAAACATGCGTGCATGAAACTTCAGGTGCCAGAACACCTGCGTAGAAGCTGAGGTCTCTGACACTCGCATGCCACTGAATGCATGTCTCAGGAGTGACAAACTTGAGAGGCAATCAGGCTTTTAAATCCCACCTCCTGCCCACAGTTAAGTTTTTGTTTGGTTTTGGTTTGGGTTTTTGTTTTTTGTTTTTGTTTTTTTTTACTTGGTTTGATTTTGCTTTGGCCAACACTTTTAGAATATAGGAGTACTTATGCAGGTTCTGCACCTGCAAGGGATAAAACCGATGAGGTGAAATTTTTCACAATGTAAGAATCATTTGAGAAGGCACCGGCAACTGGTCCAGCAAAAGCTGAGACAGAGTTTATGGTGCATGTCTCCTTACCGGTGGGGAGCTAGGAGCCCGAGGAGGCAGGCTGAAGATACGTGTATCTTCAACGAGGTGCGAGGAGCCGCCACAGCGAGCAAACGGCAGAGAGAGGAGCGAGTCCGACTCGAAGGAGTGTCGACGCGGTCTTGAGCAGCAGGGACGGCCCGGAGATAGCGCCAGGGGCTGGGGCTGGGTCTGGAGCCGGGCCGGGGGCGGTGACTCAGTCCCGCCCTCAACCCAAAAAAGGCGGGAGGCAGGCGGCCGCCAGCTNCAGGCGGCCGCCGCCATGGGGGCTAAGCTGCGACTCCTCTGCGCCGCGGCGGCGCTGCTTTGCGCGGTGCCGCCAGGGCTGCCCAGTGCCCGGGGCGCGACGGCCGCTGTGCTCCCCGCAGGCGAGGGGGACGGCTACGGTGTGAAGCTGTGCGGAAGGGAGTTTATCCGCGCCGTCATCTTCACCTGCGGCGGGTCCCGCTGGAAGCGGCTCTCCCTATTATCAATGGAACCGGCGCCCGCGGTTGGTGAGTGTGCGACAAGCAGAAGGGTGTGGGCGGGGCAAGGCCAGAGGTAAAGCCGGACGGAGCAGCCCTTTCAGGCCGTCCCGGCGCTGCAGCGCTGTTTGCCCATCCAGGTGGGCAGAGACGGCTCTCGGGGCGCCTTGCCTGGCTCGGCGGAGGTCCCGTGAGGAGAAACGGAGAGAGAATGGGAGAGAGTGGGAAAGGGCGAAAGCCCCACGGGGCTGCCCGCGTTCCCGTCTCTCTCGTTCCCGATGCCGGCCAGCATTTCCCGTGATTTCTGAAAGGAAATGTGCAGACTGGAGGGAAAGGCACGGCAAGCTCTGGGCCGTTGTTAGCCGCGGTAGCCTTCAAAGTTTTAGGTCTGTTCAGAAGACGTCTCTTTGCCCAGGTCTGAACAGCCCCCATGGTGGTCGGGGCTCACAAAACACTCTTTATTTAAATCGAACACAAACAGCGACTCAGTGTTTTGCTTCTTAGACGTGCAAGGAGATGTAATGTACCTTAGAAGCGATAGGAAATAGCTCTTGCTATGGTTTTTCTCCCTTCGCAAAGCTCGGTAACTCTTCAGCCTTGGGAAACCTAGCTCCACTTTCTGTCTCCCCGGGAGCGTTAAAGATATGCTACTGTTCTTCTTGGGCTCTGCTAGGGGTGTTACTGAATGTAGAATATTTTGTGCTGTTACGTGCAAGAGTTTGAGGGCTGGATGGGACAGTCAGGTTATAATTTACAGTGGGCAACAACTTTACGGATGTTTGGTGAAACAGTTAATGAATAAAATAGTCTTCAGAGAATTTTACTGTCATGTGTCCATGCACAATATTTGAAGAAAATGTAAGCAGATAGGGTTTTGTCTGTACTCTCAATTATAGTGCTGTAACACAGTAATTTAAAATTATAACTGTTGGTATTTTGAATAGTGAAAGTAACTTTTTTTTTTTCTCTTTTTTTAAGGGCAATAGTTGGAATTATGGCTGAAGTGTGCAGTAGAATAAGTTCTTTTTTCCTGGTTTAAACAGTTAGCCTTAAACAAGGCTTGACAGCCTCAGGCAGTTAATGAAACCAGTATTTTGGGTTTCTTCTGAGTTTTTTTTTTGCTCTTTCCTTCCCGCTCAATCCCCACCGACAGGCTGAGTAGAAAATATAAGTTACTTTTGTAATTATGACAAACTATGTATGGTTGGCCTCTTTCTGTGTTCTTTTCCAGCAAACCTTGTTTTCCTTTTTATTAACAGTAGCTTCTGAGAACATCAGTCACTAAGAAGCCTTGACTGTGCTGCCCACTAACTAAAATCTTCCCTCCCTCAAAAGACTCCTAAAGAGGAGTAATCTATTAATTTGCAATGTAGCTACAACTACACATTCAGGCAGCTGTTCTATTTGAAGGTTAGTGTCTATACATTAATGACACAAAGTAAATGTACCATTCACTGGATGTTCTCGCGTTCTTTGGGCTTGTTGAAACAAAAGCCATGTTACCAACACTGAAACCACCTGGTTTGGATTTTTTAACTTGTGAATGCAAAGAGATGCTTTTTCCTATGTTAGCTGAAGTAAGTAATTCTTCCTTGCAGAAGTAGAGCTGGTATTTTGAGAACACTTCAGTCAGTAACACGAAGTGTGTTTAAGTAAAATCTGCAAGACTCTGCCTTGAGAAATGAAATACCTGGGAGGAAAGTACCAACTGAAAATAGATTAAAAAAAACCAAACAATCTGTGAAAAGCAGTTTATATACATTCTCTGTTTATTTAGTCCATTGTATATTTGTTCTTCACAGGGTGTTAGTGGGTGTGCTTTTGCATAGGAGAGTAGTGGTCACACTGAATTAATGAACCACATGTTATAGCTCTGTGTGTGCCTTTACAACAAAATGTTGTTTCTGTAAAGTTATTGAGAGTTCTATAACAGGCAGTTCTAACAAGATGTTTATACCTCAGCCACAGTTGTAGCCCTGTAAGTCTCCATATTTAACAGACAGCATAGCCTTTAAGATGGAAAGATTCCCCGGAAGTAAGTTACAAGAAAATCAGTGGAGACTGCAATAAGGGCACATAACAGCGCTTTGTTTATTATGAAGCAAATGGGCATTACTGCTATTCTTAGCTGTGCTCTCCCTTTGGTATTCCTACAGACTGAATTTGAAAAAGTCTTCTTTTTAAACAGATTCTGTACGAACGGCAAATAACAAACTCTGGGGAAACTTCAAGCTGCAATCAATTTTGGGTCCCGAACTGGAGCAGCTGCAGAGAAGCAGTCCATTTCTTGGATGGGAGACTTTTAAGGACTTGTATAATTTAAATGACTATAATGAATATGTACCTGTGACAGATGACTTCAAAGAACTTGTTCGACAGCTAGAGGAAACTGTTGAGAATGATAGAGGAGGAACAGGAATTGCAAATCCCGTGGGATCAAACAGTTATCTTTGGGCTGGGTATCCCAGAAGAAAACGTGAATCTCTGGGTTTGGCAGGAATGTGTTGCAAATGGGGCTGTACAAAAGCTGAAATTAGTACTATATGCAGAGTTTAAAATCCTCTCTGCACTTCTGCATGAAATCAGTGTTTATTGCAATGCTAATTATATACAGAAAGAAAATCCTCACTGTATTTTATCTGTATGTGCCAGTCAATATTGCTGATTTTGTTTAAATAAGAAAAAAGTAAAACAAACAGAAAACCCAACAAGACAACACACCAGTGTAATTGTCATGACTTTGTTTTGCTACAGTAACTTTTAATCTGTGTTTTTTACCAAGTCTCTTAATTTTACTGTCAAACCTTAAAACTTACATTACAAAAGTACTATACCTTTGTAACACGGTAGAAAGAACTTCAATGTTTCAATAAAGTATTGTTACAGTGACCCTTACCAACTTGTTCTTTTTCTGTCAACAGAAAGGACATCCAGTGATGTCCTTTAAAGGGGACTCATGGTACAAAGCAGTAGAGACTGTATACAGTTTGCCATTTGAAATGCCACTCAGCACTGACTCAGCTTCATTGTTTTGAACACACTTTTTCCATTTCCTTGTAATAGCAGAATGGTTTTATGCAGTGTCATTTCTCCAGAAACATTACCACAATGCAACACTTGCAGCCAAAATATTTCTTCATACTCACAGATGGGCTAACAGAGTTAGTGGGTGAAATAGTCACACTAATTATTCTTTATTTACCTTACCTAATTTTTTATACTACTGTTATGTGAGAGTAGATGTGCTTCAGCTTATTTTACAGATACTCAGACACCTTGATGTGTATTCTTTATGGTATTCTGGTCAGCACTACTTCAGGTGTTTCTCTAAGGTTCTAGTTGCTACTGCATTTATAAACAGCTAATTTAAACTTCGTAGTTGTTAAGAATTTTGCCTTCCTGTCTGTTTCACTCAGCTGCAATAAATTGTAGTTCTAGCTATGTTGTTGATGACTTGAGGTTTTTTGACTTTCTGGCCTTTATGGAACTTACGTTCCTTACTGGAACTTAGGTTTGCAGTAGTAGATGATTCAGAATGTACTTTGTAGCCTACAGTGCACAGCTGGTACTTTTGGCTTCACTCTTCTGTTTTTTAATTGAAGTATTGCTTAGTGAAATTATTGCATAACTTGTTTATTCCTTTTCCTAAGGAATTCCCATACTTTGGACTCCTACCAAAGTTTTTTTTTTTTTTTTTCTTCTTTTAAACTGTGTTGATTTTAATGAATGCTGCTATTGTCCAGGTAAAAAGTACCATCTCTTTCACCATTGTAAAAAATTAATTTTCTTCTTCCACAAAGTGACTGTAAGATGCTTTCTGTAATTCTGGGTGGAGAAAGTAACTGTAAAATTCTGCTACAGTTTGATTTGTAACAAGCTAACGGAACTTGCTTAGTGTAGAAGCTGTGTTGCCCTAGAGGTTTGTCTGATAGCTTCTCTATTCCCTTTTCTCTGTATTCAAGCAAATGTGACAGTCTATTTCCAGAATGGGACACTGGTTCAGACACCACTTGGATGCCTATAGCTGTGCCTGCTTAAAGCAGCTGCTGCCACCTTCCTGTACATCTGAGCCTGCATGAAGGCGAAGCAGTGGTCACCTGAAGCACTGGGGTGCTCACCGTTTTGTGACCACCCAGTATTGTGACATTCAGGTGCCCCAAGAGGTGCCCCAACTAAACTGGGGTCCTAATGCACCTGTGCCATCATAAAAACAGTACATCATCCACCTTGCTGTGGGACCACTTCTATCACCTACCCCCTAGGCAGGGAATGAAGGGAAATATAGGAATAAAAGGTGGCATTGTGAAGTGTCAGTATGCGTGCGCGCACACACACCCCCCGCCGAGACACTGACCACACAGGGCACAGAATATAAAATGTTATACTTACTCCTTTTATACATCTAGTCGTATCTAATTTCTCTCTCTCTGTCTGTGACACATATTAGGTAGTTGCTTCAAGAGCCACTGTGTGATCAAAGTGAACTGCATGGACATGTAATTAATAAATCTTTTTTTTTTTTTTTCCAGCCACTTTGCTGTCAGTTTGCCCTAGCTGACTCCTTGGATGTCCCTAAATAATCTCCTGCAAACCATTCCTTTGAGACTGGGTTGTGACACTTAGCTTCCAACTTCACCTCACAAACAGTTTTGGGTGTTGAGGACGCTAGTTTAGACTAGAATTGTATGAAAGAATACAGGAGGAGGGGAAGTATTCCTTATTTTGGATTAAGATCTAGGGCTTTAGGAGCTAAAATTCCTTAGTCTTCACCTTACTAAGTGCTCCATAGATACAGGAAGATGTAAAAATGCCATGCTTGATGAAACTGACAATGAGTCTGCATGCTTCATTCATTTTGCTAGAAAACCTTCTGCCAAACTTTTAGAAAGGAATATTGGGGAAGGTGAATATGGTGTTTGCTGGCCTTGCTTGCTCCAGTAGTATGAGTGTGCCCAGCTACCCAGCATACATGTGTAGTGAGGCAGGCTTTCATATACCTTGAGTGAAACAGACTAGTTGTAGTTTTGCTAGCAGGCTATGTCTAACTTGACAAGTAACAATCCCAGTTGTTCAGTTCAAAACCTAAGACTGCAAAGTAAAGGGTTTAGCTACATCTTTAAATGGAAATTGCTGTTCAAGATTAATTGTTCCAGGCCAAGACAGAATTATAACCAGAAAGTAGACTCCTTATCTAATGTAAACAGGTATTTTTCAGAGGTATGGGCCAAGGTAGGTCGGTGTCTGTAACACAGTAAAATGGTGAAGTTTCTTTCATCTGGCTTCTTAGTAGGCCTCATCATAGTCTGCATCAGCTTTAGCAGATCAGCCACTGCATGGACTAAAGTTTACTCAGTGCTTTAAAGTAAGGGAAATACACTCTGTGCATACAGTACAGTGTACAAGGTTTGTGCTTTTTTTTTTTTTT
>VWZI01002920.1:64325-113848 GCA_013396835.1 Psilopogon haemacephalus | reverse complement strand
AAAAAAAAAAAAAAAAAAGAAAAATCATCACAGTATTTTTGGTAGCATAATGATTACACTAAAAGTATTAACAAATGCTAACTGAAGAGTTTCTAACACAGAACAGTCTGCCAATGCAAAGGCTATATAAAAATACAGCATTATACAACACTGCTGAGAGCTTTTGAAATGCAGTTGTTTAGGTTTTTTTGTTGTTAGACTGTTGGATTTCTGTTTGGTTGCTTTTGTGTTTTTTTTTGTTTTTGTTTTTTTTTTTTTTTTTTTAAGGGTTTTTACAAAACGCAGCANTGGTCTGCTCCAGAACCTAAACATTGATGTTACACATAATCACACATCACCCAAGGGTCCTAAGCATTACTTGGTCCTATTCACCCAGCTAAGAACACTCCAGACAAACAGAGAAACTTGTTGCAAAAGACTGTGTGCTCCTGACCAAATGAACAAAATTACACTGCAGTGTAAAGATAGGGCTCTCTCTAAAAACTATATAGTATTAACATTTAAGAAAAAAAAATCCACGAGACATCTGAGTGATCCTTGTGTTCAATACTATTTTCATGCAATCAAACAGACTATGTAGTCAGTCATACTCTAGTAGAAGAAAAAGACATTTTATTCACTTGAAAAAAATAGCAGACTGGAAGATTTCTTCATTGCATTTCACAAACTTCCCTGAGATTTTTACATAAATTACATTTAGTCTACTACATATCAGAAACCAATTAGCTACTGTCATACACTGCAAATTTTACATCGTTCCTGCATATGTTGCCTAGTTAAAAATGCTGTTTCAATGCTTTAAAGCTTTATCTTCTTTAGTTACAAAACCCACATACACACAACTGAGACCATGAACACAAAGACATCTTTTGCACAAGCAAAGCAATGTAGAGAATGGAGAAAACAAATGTTAAGTTGAACAAAGCACTTTAAAGTTCTTCGCAGCTTAGAAACTGATTATGAAATTAGTTTAAAACAATTATCTATGCAAGTTCTTGGTGGTAAGAAAGCCAACAGAATGGTTATCAAATGCAATGGGCAAAATAAGGGCTGATGCTGACCTCCTCATTAAGCTATCTCCCATATTCTAACATTGCTATTCCACATGAGCGATTGTGTGACAGAGACATCATAGTGGTACAAAACACGGTGATACTGGCACTATGTTACACGAAGTCAGGATTTTAAAAGTTTTGCTTTTTAAAGTTGAGGCCACTTCTGCTAATTTGAATGTGGTTAGCCACAAATCTTAAGGAGGCTCCACAGCGAAAGTAACTGGTCTATTCACTGATTCACTGCCGCAAATTAGTAAAGAAGAGAACATTTAATTTTAAACGCAAGTCTGGATGTCAGGTCAGTTTGCCAAGCTGTATATCCCCTTAATTGAACTCCTCTCAGAGAAAGTCCAAGAAGAACAAGTACTGTAATTTACAAACAATAATGCTTAAGTAAAAACAATCAAAAGAGATCATTTGAAATAAAAATAAACAAACCCTGCAACTTACTGCTTTGATATGAAAATTATCCCCACGTTTTATGCCTGGAGGCAAAACCGAAAAGTTGTTTTGTCCATACACTTTTGTTAGACTTATTTCAAAAGCTGAGTTACACAGCACTAGTTGTCTGTTCAGGTAGCTCTGATCTCCTTCCTGTTCTCAGTAACTGGGGTCATGTTCTTGCCTCCCGCTGAGTGTGGAGCAATTGCACTTGTAATTCTTCTTTCCAAGCAATCATATGCTGGGTACTACCACAGAAAGAAACAGGAGGTGACCTGGGCCACTTCATTACAAAATAGACTTGATGTGGTTGTCACGGGCTGTCTCAGATACTGGGCTGTAAGCATTCTTTTCTACATACTGGAAGGAAGGTATAAGGTGATCATCTTAATGGCAAAGTGAGAAACTATGAAATGGAGGGCGTTTTAAAGATTTTAAATTCTGCTTCAAAGAGTTCTCAATTTATAGATATGATTCTGACTGCAGGAAATTTACAAAGATGGAAAGAATGAAAAAGCAGCACTCAAGTGGCTTTTTCAAGTTCAGAAACATTGAAGACACTGCTTTGTATAAAATGGCTCATTTCTACTTATTATCACTGTATCTTTAATTATATAAATGGAATCTAATACTTAGAGGAAGAGTAAGAAAAACTGGATAACATGCTTGCTTTTCCATTTTAGACTATTTAAATTTTCACATGAATGAATAGGTTTTCTGGGTCTCCAAATTAAGAATGAATTGCTCCCTTTCTCTCAAAATACTTCAAGTGCATCACACAGCCTCTTATATCTCCTTGCATATATTGCTGGCTGATAACTGATTCAGACAGGCACATTAAAAGTTCTGGGTTAAGTAACCTCTTCTGTTTTGTTATATAGAGAAGCCATTTCTGCATCAACAATGAAAAAACTGTAAAACTGTATTACCACACACAAGCCCTTGTGCAAAACACAAAACAGGGTGCCAGGTCACTATATATGCAGTGTGAGAACACTTCTAGAATGCCATCACCATTTTGACAAGGAAATACACTGTCTTTTCATTGTCTTAAGTCATCTCTTTTCTTGCATTGCCAAGTAAGGCAAATAATGGTGTTGTAGACTGACCATATATTAGATTATTTTATTTAGAAAAATAATTTCTCTCCCTATTGAGAATTGCAACGTGTCCTCATCACAACAAATATATCCTGATAAAGAAAACCAGCAGGATTCCTCAGTATGGAGATTGAGACAGGATATTTGTCACACATATTTTACTTCCAGCAAAGGTAAGATGCATGTGTGTATGTATGCCAGCTATACACAGCAGACCAAGTACATTTTGCTCTGGATTCCAACACATCCTGTGAAGAAGGGTAAGTTTCCTCATCCACCCATGTTTTCTCTTAGATGATCCACTCGCTGAGCAAGATCCCTAAAGGTAGGGCGCTGACTAACGTTGTTGTTCCAGCACTCTTTCATGATCGCATAAATCTGGAGAAGAAAAAAGGAAAATCAGTAGCAGGTAAAGAGATGCTGCAAATACTTAATAGCTGCTTTGCACTTTTCCTAAGAATGTGCAACTTAGCTTTATGCTTTCAAGAAACGGTGGTGCAAGAGTGTGCCTTAAGTCTTGTTGCATCAGTTTATCTCCTTTATCCCAATGACAATGAGAAGTAAGAGCAGTTAACTCTGCAAAAGTCCTTATTATATATAAAAGGAGATTTAATTTTATTTTCTTTTTAACCATTGGCATGGAAATTCACTTAGCTATTTTTGGGAAAGCTTTAGGAGATTGGCGTTATTTTGCTAAGATTTCATCTTCTTGCCTGCTCTTACTTTTTTGAAAAGCTGAAATTGTTTAAAATTACAAATACATTATGAATCTGACCCAAAATCAGTTTTACAAAGATAGTGATTCTCACTTAAGCTCCCCCTGCAATGTTAAGATACGCTTCTGTACATCTGTATAAAATTCTTAAACATTCTTCACATATAATCAGAAATAACCCAGAAAAGTTACTGTGTAAATTGAACCCAATTCTAGTAGAAGTGGATTTAAATGATTTTTGGAGAAGATTTCCATTGCAATAGGAATTTGGCAAGTTTTCTCTTTTCCCAGACATGAACCTGACACCTGGCCACAGAACAACTTGCCAAGTCCTTCTAGCTACATTAACTCAGATCATTAACACCAACTTCTCATACTTCCAAGAGTATTTTACATGTTGCTTAAGAACAATTTGCACAGCTCCCAGGAAACAAAGTACCAACAGTTTAAGCAAATTTTAAGCAAATCTGAAAATCCTGCATTGACCAAGATGCTTTCAACTAAAAGTCTCAAGCAACTTGTGAGCTATAGGCATCTGGAAGATGAGTATCTATGATGACTGGCCTTTCAGAATCAAATTGGGAAGGGCACAGCTTCTGGCAAAAGAGAGATATTTCCAACTTGCTTTCATATCTGAAGAAATGTCAGACATTGAGA
Source organism: Psilopogon haemacephalus (assembly GCA_013396835.1). Classification (NCBI taxonomy): domain Eukaryota; kingdom Metazoa; phylum Chordata; class Aves; order Piciformes; family Megalaimidae; genus Psilopogon; species Psilopogon haemacephalus. The sequence continues at coordinate 109,880 of VWZI01002920.1, read as the reverse complement.
CCTTTGCATTAGTCTGGATACAGTTTCAGTAATGCATTATCTTACCCATATGACATTCAGTTTATCTACAACAAGCCAAATCTTTGTAATTCAACAACTGCTGTACTCATACACATAAGACAAGAAAGGTTACTTCAGAGACTTCTCTTCTGATTCTCTATAGACTCTTTATCTGTGGCTTCTCTGTCCCACCTGTACCATTGCTTCTCTTCTCTGCTAGACCATTTGACTGTCATCTTTCCTTTCTCTTCAGTTTCAAACATTATTTCTCAGCTTCCTGCCAAGCGTGCTTGCTTTTAGAAAGGACACAGCAATTGATATGAATTGGAAGTTACTTGTTAAAAAGTGTTAGTTATTTTACTGACATTCCTTCCCTACTGATTCACCTACCTAGCCCTTCTCCAGTCTGGAGCTGGAGTGCACTCTGAGATGAAGAATCGACAGCTACCAGACTAGGTATAATATGAAAGCATTTAAAAAATACCCTTTGAGTATTAGCAGTACCAAAAAGAACACTGAATTACTTCGTGTGATCCAAGTACAACTTTACATGCATATACGTTTCAGTATCCGAAGAACAAGAACACAACTCTGAAGGCACTGAACACATGAGATCTGGTTCCTGTTCTCAACTGTGCTTACAATCTACAGGTAGGTCTTGGCTGAAAATGCTCCATAGTAGATAACAGGCATGCACACAGAGTCACAGAGGTTGGAAGGGACTTTCGGAGATCATCTAGACCAACACTTCCACCAGAGCAGGTGCATAGATGACATCCATGTGGGTTCTGAATGACTCCACAGATGGGGAATCTACTACCTATCTGGGTAGCCTGCTCCAGTGATCTACCACTCTCGAAGTAAAGAAGTTCCTCCTCACGTTTATATGGAACTTCCTATGTTCAAGTTTGTGCTGACTGCCTCTTGTCCACCATTGAAAAAAGGACTGCCCTCTCTTCTTGACACCCACCCTTTAAGTATTTATAAGATACCCCCCTCAGTCTTCTATAAGCTAAAATGCTCAAGTCTTGAGCAAAGTCTCTGGACCTAAGCAAAGCCTCCTGGACCTGAGCAAAGCCTTTGACACTGTCCCGCACCACATCCTGGTCTCCAAGCTGGTGAAACATGGGTTTGATGGGTGGACCACCAGATGGATAGAAAACTGGCTTGATGGCCGCACCCAAAGAGTGGCTGTCAAGGGCTTCATGTCCAAGTGGAGGCCAGTGACAAGCAGAGTCCCTCAGGAATCAGTCCTGGGACCAGTCTTGTTCAACATCTTTGTGGGTGACATGGAGAGAGACATTGAGTGCACCTTCAGCAAGTTTGCTGATGACACCAAGCTGTGTGGTGCAGCAGACACGCTGGAGGGCAGGGATGGCATCCAGAGGGGCCTGGACAAGCTGGAGAGGTGGGCACAAGCCAACCTCATGAGGTTCAACAAGGCCAAGTGCAAGGTCCTGCATCTGGGTTGAGGCAATCCCAAGCACAAATGCAGGCTGGGCAGTGACTGGCTGGAGAGCAGCCCTGTGGAGAGGGACTTGGGGGTGCTGGTGGATGAGAAGCTCAACATGAGCCAGCAGTCTGCACTTGCAGCCCAGAAAGCCAACCAGATCCTGGGCTGCATCAGGAGAAGTGTGGCCAGCAGGGCGAAGGAGGTCATTCTCTCTCTCTGCTCCACCCTGGTGAGACCCCATCTGGAGTGCTGTATCCAGTTCTGGAGCCACTATTATAAGAGGGATGTGGACATGCTGGAGCATATCCAGAGAAGGGCCACGAGGGTGATCAGAGGGCTGGAGCACTTCTCCTATGAGGACAGACTGAAAGAATTGGGGCTGTTCAGTCTGTAGAAGAGGAGGCTCCCAGCTGACCTTACTGTGGCCTTCCACTATCTGAAGGGGGCCTACAGAAAAGCTGGGCAGGGACTTTTTAGGCTATCAGGTAGTGACAGGACTAGGGGGAATGGAGCGAAGCTGGAGGTGGGGAGATTCAGATTGGATGTGAGGAGGAAGTTCTTCACTATGAGAATGGTGAGAGCCTGGAATGGGTTGCCCAGGGAGGTGGTTGGGGCCACTTGCCTGAAGATGTTTAAGGCCAGGCTGGATGAGGCTGCGGGCAGTCTGCTCTAGGGTAGGGTGTCCCTGCCCATGGCACGGGGGTTGGAACTAGATGATCCTTGTGGTCCCTTTCAACCCTGACTGATTCTATGATTCTAAGTCCCTCAGCCTTTCCTCATAAGAGAGATGTTCTAGTCCCCTAATCATCTTCATGTCCTGCACCAGTCCATCTTTATCAGTATTAGGTCCAGTATTAGAGGTGGTGGGATTGCTCTTGGAACAGATAAAGAGCAAGTTGAGAGCCTATGAGTAGGGATAAAGGGGCAGGCTAATACAAGAGATAGTGTTGAGTGTTTATTACACATCACCTGATCAGGATGGAGAAACTAATGTGGCCTTCTACAGATAGCTGAAAGTCACAGGTCTTGGTTCTTGTGGGAGACTTTAGTCACCCTTGTATCTGCTGGGAAGACTGTGTCCTAAATTTTCCTATGAGCATGCTGTGGGAGATGGTATCAAAAGCCTTGCTGAGGTCAAGCTAGGCAATATCTATTGCACTCCCCTCACCTATCAATCCAGTCATGCACTTGCAGAAGGCTATCAATTAGTCAGGCATAACTTTCCCTTGGTGAATCCATGCTGACTACTTCTAATTACCTTCTTTTCTTCCACATGCTTTGAGATGATGTCCAGAACAAGCTGTTCCATGACATTTCCAGAGATGTCAGTGAGGCTAACTGGCCTGGAGTTTCCTGGGTCTTCCTTTCTTCTTGCCCTTTTTAAAGACTGGAGTGACACTGAATTTTCTCCAACGCTCATACACCTCATCTGTTCTCCAGGACATTTCAGTCAGCAATGACTTCTACCTAAGCACTCATGGGTGCATCCCATCAGGACCCACAGAGTTGTGGATATTCAGTTAATTTAACTGATCTCTAACTTTATCCTCCTCAACCAAGGGAAAGTCTTCGTTCCTCTTGATTCTCTGTGTTATCTCTACAGTCAGGGAATCCTGAGGGTTGGCCTGAGCAGTAAAGACTGAAGCAAATAAGGTATTCAGTAACTCCTGCCTCATTCAATCATGGGCTCATGTTTTCTCTAGTTTTCTTTTTGCCTCTGATATACTTGAAGAAACCATTCCTGCCAACCTTGACATCCCTTGCCAAGTTAATTTCCAAGGAGGCCCTGGCTTTCCTTGTTTCAATCCTGCAAACTCTGATAGCACTCTTGTAATTTTTCCAAGTGTCTCTTCCTCCATGTACTGTAAACTCTCTTCTTTCACTTATCTTTTTCAAAGGCTCCCTCCTCAACCATGCAGGTCTGCTGCTTCCCCTCCCTTTTAGGGATATATGCTTCCCCTCCCTGCTTTTAGGGATATATGGATCCTGAGCTTGTTGGAAGTTTTCCTGAGCACCCCTACTTTCCAGAGCCCTAATCTGTCAGACTGCTCTAAGCAGTTCCTTAAAGAGACCAAAGTTAGCCTTCATGAAGGCCAAGGTTGCAATGCTACATTTTGTGCCTGCTGCTCATGACCCTGAACTATCTTCTCATGATTACTACTGCCAAGGCTGCTCCCAACCTTAATGTCCTGCACCAGTCTATCTTTGTCAGTATTAGGTCCAGTAGCACATCTCTCCTTGTTGGTTCCACCACCACTCTAGTCAAAATGTTATCATCAGTACACTGGAGGAACCTCCTGGACATAGCATTCCTAGCAGATATAAGGGTGACTAAAGTCTCCCACGAGAACCAAGACCTGTGACTGTACGCTCCTTTCAGCTATCCGTAGAATCATAGAATCATAGAACGGTCTAGGTTGGAAGAGACCTCAAAGATCATCCAGTTCCAACCCCCCGCCACAGGCAGGGACACCTCCCACTAGATCAGGACGCTCAAGACCTCATCCAGCCTGGCCTTGAACACATCCAGGGAGGGAGCAGACACAACCTCCCTGGGCAACCTGTTCCAGTGCCTCACCACCCTCACTGTGAAGAATTTCTTCCTAACATCCCGTTCAAATCTCCCCTCCGCCAATTTGAACCCATTCCCCCTCGTCCTGTCATTACAAGACCTTGTGAACAGCCCCTCCCCAGCCCTCCTGTAGGCCCCCCTCAGATACTGGTAGGCTGCTATAAGGTCTCCCCGAAGCCTTCTCTTCTCCAGGCTGAAAAGCCCCAACTCTCTCAGCCTGTCCTCATAGCAGAGGTGCTCCAGCCCTCTGATCATCTTCGTGGCCCTCCTCTGGACTCTCTCCAACAGTTCCATGTCCTTCTTGTGCTGGGGGCTCCAGAATTGCACACAGTACTCTAGGTGGGGTCTGACAAGAGCAGAGTAAAGGGGGAGAATCACCTCCCTTGCCCTGCTGGTAATGCCTCTCTTAATGCAGCCCAGGACACGGTTGGCTGTCTGAGCCGCGTGTGCACACTGCAGGCTCATGTTGAGCTTCTCATCCACCCAGACCCCCAGGTCCTTTTCCTCAGAGCTGCTCTCCAGCCACTCACCACCCAGCCTGTATTTGGGCTTGGGATTGCAGCGCCCCAGATGCAGGACCTTACACTTTGCCTTGTTAAATTTCATGAGGTTAGCCTGGGCCCACCTCTCCAGCCTGTCCAGGTCCCTCTGGATGGCATCCCTGCCCTCCAGCAAGTCAACTGTGCCACACAGCTTGGTGTCATCTGCAAACTTGCTGAGGGTGCACTCGATTCCTCTGTCCATGTCGCTGACAAAGATGTTAAAGAAGGCCTCATCAATTTCTCCATCCTGATCAGGTGGTGTGTAATAAAATACTCAACACTGTCTCTCATAGTAGCCTGCCCCTTAATCCCTACTCACAGGCTTTCAACTTTCTCTTCATCTGCTCCAAGAGCAATCCCACCACCTCTTTCCTAAAATTTACACTGTCATAGATGACAATACTGCAGCCATTCTACCATATCTCAGTAACTGCAATGAGATCATGCCCCTGCAAAAACACACCAATCTCCAACTCTTCCTGCTTTTCCCACATGCTGTGTACAAAGCTGTATAAGCACTTCAGCAAGGCAGTTAAGGATGTAGGTTTTGAGGAGTGGCTGACCTACTGGTTGTCACGTGCTGCCATACAAGTGCTGGGCTACTACACCCAGGTGCCTCTCTGGCAAGCCCAGTTAATCCCCATCCCATCAAATCTAGTTTAAAGCTCTCTCAATGAGCCCCATTAACCCACGATAAACACAGGTATTCCTAATATTGAGGATGGAAGAGGAAGAGAAAGAAAATCAAGATAAGACATTCTTTGAACCTTGCAACTAAATATGAAAAACCTTACAGTCTTCAAAAGCTTTGAACAAGAATCTCTCTAGGTGGGACTTTCACAGAAGAAGCTCTAGATATTAATCTCACTGCCTTGATAAACTTATAATTTTGCAATACATGCCCAAATGCCCCAGTACAGCAGTCAGCCAGAATAGTTCCACTTCATGGATTTAGCCAGACTACAGTCTAGGCTCCTGTGTGAATGCAATCCAAGGAATCAGAGAAGAAACATGAATGGGCTCATCATGCAACTGATAAAATAACTACTTCAGTAATCCAAGCAGAATGAAACACAAGCTTGCATTTACTAGGTACTCACTCCGACTGAGCACCTTTCAGACTACAGTAACATATGAATGCAATACTTCACCTCATCAGGGCATCCATCTGGTCTTGGTAGTCGTCCATTATTCTTCAAAAGCTCTATCAGGTGAAACACAATCATTTGCCCTTGTTTATCATTGCCAATCATGCGCATGAATTCCTGAAACAAAAGGCAAGTTGCAGAAATAATTTTTAAAGGAATAAGAGACGCTGCAATAGTCTTACAAAGGGAGAATCATTAAAACAAGATCTTGATGCACTGAAAAAGTCCCAGTCAAACAGAAATCAGGTTGTATCACACTGATTTAAAAAAAAAATTAAAAATCAATGCAACCTCCAAGCTAGATTAAAATCTTACTTCGATTAACAGAGATGAAAAGCAAATGCAGAAGTACTACTAACTGAAAATAATTTCTAAGCATAACAGGAAGGAATTTTCTTTTCCTCCAATACTACATAAATTTCTTTAATGATCCTTTAGATGAAAATGTGAAACAGCACTTGGTAGGAAGTGCAAATGGCCAAAGCTGAGGGAACAAAGTATTACAATAAAGGCTATGGCAGCTAGACTGCTTTCTCATCACTTGTTGATGGAATGAGGAATCCACATGTAGAGTCGATTTACTGAAACTACATTCCACCTAAGCCCATAGCTTACTCTACAACTTTCCATTTCATAAGTTTTCTGAAGAAGAACTCCAAGTGTCTGCAATGTTTATGTTATTATGCAGGGAGAGCTGTCCCTGCCTTAGGAGTACCTCCTTGATTACTTAGTCATTGTATTGAATTACACAGATGTCTAACGAGGCCAACACACAGATCTTCCAAGTGCATTTTTTTTATTGTCATTGCTTAGCTCTCACATAGATTTGCCAGGACTGAGACACTGGCCAAGGCTGAGGACAGTTGCAATAAATATATAAGGCTCAACTATCCTCTCTTATGCCTGCATAGAACTGCTAGGTGAATCTCATTTCTAAATGAAGAATCTTTTCAGTGTACAAGTCTTCTCCATCCCACTGGAAACCTGTCCCCAAAGGTGCCTGTCAGCTGCCTGCAAAAAGCAATTTCCTTTTCTTATTGAACTTAAGAAAGTAGCTGCATGTTACCATATTTAAATTAACTTAATGTTTACATGTTTGTTTGGCTCAGCCTTATATTTGGAAGAGTATTTAAAAACATGTCCTGTTGCCATGGAACATGGGATTCCTCTCCATGAAGGACATGAAAGAACATTCTATAATAAGGGATTGTAAAATATTTTTCAAACATTAGGAGTTACAGGATAGATAATATCTGTGCAGACTACCAGGTAGTTTTCAGATCTCGTTTCCTTGTTTTTAGTCTATTGCTGCTTTTGCTTGGAAGAACCATTAACTATGTACTTACAGCTGGTGGGCTTTTGCTCTTGTCAATGTATGTGAACAGTTCATACAATACCACACCAAAACTCCACACATCTGAAGCCACTGAAAATTTGCTTTCTGTCAGAGATTCTGGAGCATACCTGTAACACAGAGTAGAAGGAATATTGTTTTGAGCAGCATGTCTTTTTGGTTTTGAAGATAATTCTTTCAAGAAAACTTTTTTTTTTTTTCCCCATGAATTAGTGTTCTTTGTTCATAAGCATTTGCACATTCTCATTTTATTCCACTACCTTTATTAGTAAGGAAGTTACAGTCATCACTAACTGTGTTTAGGGTGGTTTGTATATTCAGTACCAATTAACTATTATTAAAACACAGTTAATGATAACCGCATCCATGTTTTTTGTTTGTTTTTTCAAAAGAAAAAAAAAGAAGAAACTTTAGTTTTTTTTCTTATCCATAGTGCAAGTAAACAGGACTTTGATGTGATAAGGCCTAGAAAGAAAGACAATTACATCAAATAAGCACCATTCCATCATATGTTGAAAAGTCCTACGTGCTGTTCTTACAGTCAAACATCATCATCATCACAATACTGAGCAACTGACCTGGTGTCTGAGCTACAAAAAATGCAAAACAGTTGGCTGAAACTGCTAAAAATGAAAATACAGCATGGCTTCACATACCAAAGCTCACCAAAGACAACTTACCAAAATATAGGGCTTTCACCAGGTTCTTTCACTTTGTAGTATTCTTTGTCTTGTGGCAAGACTTTCGTCAATCCAAAATCTCCAATTTTAACTCTGTTCTCATTCTCCACCAAGATATTTCTTGTTGCTAAATCCCGGTGAACATATCTTTTGGTACCTAGATACTCCATGCCCTAGGTGTAAAGTTCACAAATGTAACAGGAAAAGAGTTACTTCTATCATTAAATAGCTGCACTTCCCCAAAAGGGATAAATTAATCTCAAAGTTAAAACCAAATGCAAAGTGTTAACAAAACTGGTGTGTGTGAACATTTGGCTTCTCTGAGGAGTTATTTTTTGAGTGCAGGCACTTCCCTTAACTGAAGAAAGATAAACTAAGCACCTGTCAGAGCCAAGAGATTTTGTTTATTATGTAGCTGGATAACACACAACAGTTGGACAGTTGGCAAAAAGCAGTCTTGGCTAAACCACACAATCCAGTGCAGGTGACAAGAGTCTCCTATTTATCAATTTAATTATTTTTTTCCTTCACTTTGTACAGCTGCTTTCTCATTGCTTTATGAAACTGTATTACAATTCCTTGAATTTGACAACTACTCTGTTTCTGCATCTGTGTGTCTTGTTTCTCTTCTGTATGGACTGTCATTCACCAACACAGTACTGCTTACTGGTATGTTTGCACGGCTTGCTGTAGCAAAACATTGGTTAAAAGCCATCTTTACTTTTGCTGCTGCTGCTCCCTTATTACCAAGGCACATGAATTCTTTTTGTTAACAACAAAATGAGGAAGAAGTCAGTGCATGTAGCGATATTACTAAAAAAGTTTTGCTAACATAGCAAAACAGGTAAACAGAATGGTGGACAGAAGCTGACACTGCACAGTGTCAACAGATACTTGAGCCATGAACACAACAGAAAAGCAGTAGGTTAAGAGCGTTGCTGAATGTAAAAGTTTTGAGCATCAAGGTTATAATATTAATAGCTAAAATAATGTCTTATTAAACATAAGAAACCTCTGAAATAGTTTTGACTCCAAAGCCTAAACTTTCTCTTGGACTCGTTACCTCCTTGCACCACTTGGTGGCATAACCGTTTCCTCACATCCCGCTCCAAAACGCCCTGTTCTGCACCAGCCGCTTATACGTTGCTAGCCCGAAAAATAACAAGCTCGCTTTTCAGAAGTAAGACTCCTGTTTATATGATACAGCCTATGTAAATGCTATAACTTTCTGTTACTACTATACAGTCCACTGAAAGTTTCTCTGATGATAGCAATTTTTCTGTTACCCCACAAAACACCTATTCTACTTGGAACAATGCACAGAATCTTAAGAAGGGAATGGAGTCTAGTTATGTGGTATCAAATGTCCGTATCATTAAAACTTCAATCTCCAGCACAGATACCTAAAGCACTTCAAGTGCTAAGATGTGGGGGAAAAAAATGTCATACTTAGCCTCTTTCCCTGTAAGCCAGAATTAACAAAATGCAGGGCCAAAAGAGCAAAAATAGAACACCCCAAAAAACAGAAATATGGAGAAATTAATTTCTTTACTTGCAATTTTGTTGTCAGAGTTGAATACAGAATCTTATTGCTTGCCCTCAGACAAGACGCACCAGATGACAGCTACACTAATTTGCATCTACAGAAACATCAGCATTAGGGAATACTGTATCAGCAGTTTGATAAGTGTGTGATATACACAAAAGCATACCACCTTTAAGTCAGGAATCACTTCCCATCACAGTAGCAAGGAGCCAAAACACAGCAAGCAAGCAAACACATGCATCATAACCCTCAGGTATGGGCAAGCCTTTTTTTCAGATATTTGAAAGAAGAGCTGAAGGACAGAGGGAGAAAGACTTTTAAAAATTTATTTTAAATAAAAAAATAACAGTGACAGAACCACACAGGAGAGACACAGGGGATGCTGGAAGAGCAAACATTGTGAAAAGCAAAAAACCAGCTAAAAGAAAGATAGAAATGTGTTCAGTGAAAAGCATAAGAACAAGCATCCAGATTCTGTTTTCATAATATTAGGTACTCACTATATTTTTACTCATGTAGTTTTCAAGTAGCAGAATGCTGCAGATGTCAGTGAAATTTTTAAATGATGAATGTAACCTGTGTTTTGCAGGTCACATAGTAACAAACATGCCAAGCAAGGCACATACACTGTAATCCTTAGTACTCTCTTTATGACCCTTTAGATCTTAGGCTGAAATGGCCACAGAACAAAACAGGTAAGTGGCTACAGACTTTACATGTTCAAAAGTTCCTACTGCATCTTTATTGTTCCATCCACTTGCTGGATAAGGAATTGGCTGGATGGCTGCAATACAAAGCAGTCCAAATGGAGACCAGATACAAGTGGTGCCACTCTGGAGTCAATAGTGGGACCAGTTTGTCAGTGATACTGACAGTGGGACTGAGTGCATCCTCAGCAAGTTTATGGAAGACACCAAGCTGTGTGGTCTGGCTGACACACTGGAGGGTAGGGATGCCATCCAGAGGACCTGGACAAGCTTGAGGGGTGGGCCCATGTTCAAGAAGATCAAGCACAAGGTTCGGTGCAATCCCAAGCGCAAATATAGGCTGGGTGAAGAATGGCTTGAGAGCCACGTGTTCTAGGCTGCATCAAAAGAAGAGTGACAAGCAGGATGAGGAAGGTGATTCTTTCCCTCCACTCTGCTCTCACAAGAGCCTACCTGAAGTACGTATTCAGTTCTGGTGTCCTTAGCATAAGAGGGAAGCTGAATTGCTCGAGTGGGCCCAGAAGAGGGTCAGGGAGATGATCAGAGGGCTGGAGCACCTCCTCTATGGGACAGGCTGTGACAGTGGGGGCTGTTCAGCCTGGAGAAGAAAAGGCACTGAGGAGACCTTAAAGTGGCCTTCCAGCACCTGAAAGGGGCCTACAGGAAAGCCAGGAAGTGACTTTTTACAAGGTCTTACTGTGATAGGATGAGATGCAATGGATTTAAGCTTCAGGGGGTTACATTTAGACTAAATAGATATTAGGAAGAAATTATTTACAGTGAGGGTAGTGAGACATTTGAACAGGTTGCCCAGGGAATTTGTGGATGCTCCCTCCCTGTAGGTGGCCAAGGCCAGACTGGATGAGGCCTTGAGCAACCTGGTCTACTGGAAAGTGTCCCTGCCCATGCAGGGGGTTTGAACTAGATTTTTTAAAGATTCTTTCCAATCCAAACCATTCACTCTCATAATCCTCCTAGGTGGTGCTGAGTGGTACACTATTTCAGTTCTTTGCCTGAAAGAAAAAAATTGTTTCCAGTGACTTACCAGCACTGTTAGCTTGTTGCAGAAATAATACTGAGAAGGAGGTTTAATCCTCTGAGTGGGTGGTCACTAAAATCCTTCCTATCTGTGAAAAGACTTGTGAACATTTTCCAGTCACACTACACATTGCTTGCCCAACAAGCAGCTGGAGACTACCCACCTAACCTTGCCTCAGTCAGGTACATCAGCAGGTGAGATCAGTGGCTAAAGCTGCATGCAGCACCCAGGTACACATCCCAGGTTCAGTAGGTAAAAGTTCAGTTTCAAGCAGGTAGTTATCAAGCCCTCTTCACCAGGTGAAAGTCTTCATGCCTAGAGAATATCTAGCAGAGACTTCCCTGCCTGATTCTTGTTAGGCCTTTTCTGTGGATATTGCAGAAGGGAAGTCTTCTCTGAATGTGGCAAGGCTCAACTGCCAAACATAAGAATCTTCATGGGCTAAACACCCTGAAGAATACTCATTGTTAACAGTACTTCCAGTATATTTCTTAAACTGTCACAGTGAATTAATGACTGAATGTTTGAGTTCTGAAAAAACAGTTATAGTATGTCACAGTTTGCCCTGCAAAAAAATGTTTCAGTTGTCATTAGGAAGAAAAGAGGTTTTAATTTTTGTGAACAAAATATAAGCTAAGTAAACAAAAATAAATGCATATATTCTGCTTCAGCTAACAGATAGTGCAGTCTCAGCAGCCTGTACTAAGATACTCAAAAGTTGTCAACTTGAGCACACACTTGTTCATACTTCTTCTAGCATTATGTGATGCTACCAGCCCAACAGTACTATAAGGGATGCACCAAAAGAACCAACTATGTTCATTCCAAGACAAGAGAGAAAAGACTAAAGAGGTAAACATTTTTTAGAAAATACCAATCCTCTGAAATTCCTTACCTTGCATATCTGAGATGCATATAGCAAAAGCTTCTTGTGGTCCAGCCTCTCCTTGTGTTTCTGCAGATAATCTCGTAAACTTCCATACGGTAAATATTCCATAATTAATCGTAGATTCCTACGACCTTACACAACAACAACAAAACATACACTTAATTTTTCTGTAATTTTCCCATGACAAGTTCTGAAATACAAGCATCTATGAACAAAAGTAATAGAAGATAATTTTAACACAAACCCTGAGATTCTGTTCCTGAAACTTTTTCCTGTCTGGTCTTTTACTATATAGGTTGTAAAAGAATTGGCAATATCCACTCCAGGACATTACACTGAGCAAAAAGCAACAGTTACACACTGGATGCATTTTCTCAATTAACCTGAAATTCTTTTCTAGGATTGCTTCTGTGCTATAAGAAACCAGTCGAGATGGTACTAAATCAAATGAATTACACAATAAGCTGGCTGAATAAATTTGGTGTCTTGTCCTGAGAAGTAGCAAACAACAAACACTACTTCCTTTGACAAAGTTAGGACAAGTCAGTGATTTTCATAAACACTTACCTCTGAATTTATCAGTGTGCAAACTTAGGTGTACACCTGAAGGTCTATTCAATAAAGGACATACCTGCACTATAGCATACTCCTTTGTATTTAACAATGTTATCATGCTGCAGAGACTTAAGTATTTCAATTTCTCTTTCAAAATCTCTAAGGTGCTCTTCTGTGCTATGTTGCAGCTTTTTCACAGCCACCACTTCCCCAGTATTATCCTGCAGTGGGTCATACCGGCACATCTCAACACTGCCAAAGTTTCCCTAGAATATGAATGGAAACATCTGAATTAAAAACAAGTCCACATCATTATCTCTTCCTTAGTGCTTCTACATATTGCCTCAACGCTCACTGCATTAGCATTAAGGTGACCACAATTAAGAGAAATGCCACAGAATCTCTGTGAAAGAACAAAGAATGTGTGTTTAAGAATAACACACATCATTTATGAAAAGAAGCTAACAGCACATAAGGGAATAAGGACAAGGAAGAAGGTGATGTCCACTAATTTTGTTCCCTTCTTCACTAATTTCTATTTACACTTCCAAACTGTTAGTTATCACACTCCTCCTCCTACACTTGCAAACTCCCCTTCATTTAGATTCCTCTTGGGTCTTAATTCTCCTCTGTTTCTTGCTGGTTCTGCCCCCATTTGTTTCAATACTCTAACTTCCCTTTCTTTGTATTTTCTTTATCTTCTCTTAGGAACTTATTCTCCACTTGTTTTATGCTACCACTTACAGTCAAACAAAGAAACATCTGCTTTCAGGCTTGCTCTCACTATTACTTGGAGTCCAAGGAATATATAGCTATCATGTCAAAAACATCCCATCAACTAGAAAGGAAACATTTTGGAAAAATGGTACGTGGTGATTTGCCAGCTGCATCTCTCTAGGCATGCTTTCACACAGCTGGTGTGCAATAACTTGCAAAACTAGTTACCAAGCAGTGATTTTTAAAGCCCCAAAGGCTACATATATCTCAAAGACATTATTAAATTCAGGGACTGAATATGCAGACTTCTCAGAATATGCATGCACAAAATCCCTCCAACCCCTGTAGTTCTATGTGGGGCTGCTCCAGAACATTTAAAAATTAATATTAAGTGTAAAGGGGAGGGGGAAATAATATCAGATGCCACTCTACATTACTGGAAAAGATCTCAGCTTTTTGGTGTTACTGGATTCTTTGTAGAGGTCAGAGACCTTTCTCCTAATAATACTATGAAACTAAAAATGTATCTAAAAAGGACCTGCACATTGCAGTCAGGTATGACTGATATAACTGATTTCTGTAACAGAAATTTCAGTGTAAGTAATATATCAGGGGTAATCAGAAGACATCTGAAAAAGAGAATTAATTTACGGGCAGTTACAGAATTCTGAGACGCTATACCTTGCCAAGTTGCTGCAAAAACTTAAGATGTCTTTCTTCAAATTGTGTTGGGTCTCGATCTTCAAAAGCACCAGAAAATCCAAGTGCTCCAATTCTCATATTTGGCAACATATCACTTTCTGTCAGTAGCTCATAATCTGAGGGGTACGAGAAAGAAGAAAAAGAGAAAGGGGAAGTGAGACACAGAGAAGTGAATGGGAGAGTGAAGAAACATCACCATCATGGAATATTCTACCTTTGCTTGGTGTACTCCAAACTCAGCAGAATATTAGTTGCCTTAATTTTTATATAAGAATATGCAGTCAAAGACTAAGACATATTCCAATATCACAAATTACTTATCTTGACTTATAATAAGTCTTGCTTTAATTTACCAGTGTTCCTTTTTGTAGGCCTATTGTACTTCAAATTTAGCAGCTGCTGTGAACCAGTACCTCAGAGTGGATAAATGTAAATTACATAAAGTCTTGTCATAACATGTGCCTTCCACTTATAAAAAGCAAGATATTGAAAAGAAAAAAATAAGAAAGTCACAAACTTTTGCAGGTAAAAAAGAAAAACAGTCACAAACATAACATACTTGGTTAAGAGACTGGAGTGTTTGGGATAGACATTAATCAAACCAGAAAACCACCTTGAATCACAATGCTATCTTTTAATGTAATCTGATCTCTCTTCAACTGAGATAAAATGCAGTAAACCTACTGTCCCTCTTAACTTAGGATTTCCAGAGATGCTTGTAGAGTGGCTGTATGCCAATACACCAACAAGGAAGGCACCACAGGGACGTGAACCAATAAGGATCAAGATTTTTCCTGTCATGTTCTTGTGTCACAGACTCACCTGGAGTGAACAAACTGTTCAAGTCACGTATAATTGCTCTAAATGAAGGCCTGAAATCTGGCTCATAATCCATACAGTTGTTTATAAGGTTTGCCAGTTCTGTCCAGTTGGGAGCAGGAAGCTGGTGCCTATCTTCATAAAACTGCAGTTTCTGGAGTTAAACAGATTAGAACCATTTTAATATACAACTGTGAAGAATTGTGGAAGCCTTAACTTCTCACCAGAGCAGCCAAAAAACACAGCTCTCAGCTTAGACTTGTTATCTCACCAAACATACATATGACCTATCTACATCAAAAGCAAAGGCTGGCAATGTATCCAGATCGTCCTAATTTACAGTAATCCGAAATTCCCAGTCAGTTCCTTGAGGAAGATAAGAAATCAGGGAAAGGTAACAAGAAAGACAATGCCTCCTTTATTGGTAATTTTATAAAACCTCATTTGAATGTGTCCAGCAGAAAATTCTAGCTGTGAGCTCAGTGAGCTCCTCAAGTTGTTAAAAGCTTCATGAGTATTATATGTGGATTAGTACAGGAGAAGACAATTTCTGAAATCTCTCTGTATATATATATATATACATATACATATATGTAGAGAGAGAGGTGTATATATGTGTGTATATATACAGAGCTAGAACTAGGCAGAGCTGGATTGCAGCAGCTGAAAAATGAGGCTGTGTAAGAAAAGGTTAGCAGTCCATTTATAAAAATACTACAAGTAGATTTTCCTCATTGTAATAAAGGAAATAACCTCTTCACTCCCAACCAATGAAAGAAATGTGTAAGAAAAAACATAAGCTATTGCTAGGGAATGTGTTCTCCTCCCCACCCTGTCCCTAGTTGAAACAGAGTTGGCATTTCTGGTTTAGTTAAGATAAGTCAGTCATCTTCAGCACACAAAATCTTACAGTATTTAAGGTGTTTAATTACTAGGATAACGTCAATTAAAATCCAAGTACATTAAGAAGGTAATGTACTGGCAATTCTATACTTTGTACCCACAAAAATCAAAACAAACTAGAAATAAACCTTCAGTGATCACTTCTGACCATTATTTACAAAAGTAGAAGCACCCAAAGAACTGTTATGACTGCAGGCCCAGGAATACTTACTCTTGAAGAATCCAGTGCACTCAGAGGTTTGTCTCCTCCACTGCAGATTTCCCACAATGTGGTACCAAAACTCCATTTGTCTGTAGCCAGGCTTAATTGTTTGGGATTATCTACACATTCAGGTGGAACCCATGGTATTCTCTCAAGAAGAACTGTGCAATCACGCAAATAAAACATGTGAAGATGACTAACAATAGAAATTTCTGTAACATCTTTGATATAATACCTTCCTTTCCAAGTTTTTGTTCCTGACTGAAAAGAAAAAAGAACCTACAGGATATAGACAGTGGAGGACCATTAGTTTTATTGTAAAATAAGCCTAATGTTACAAAATGGCCTTAATGTAATTTTTGTGTTAAATTTTTATTCCATCTTCTTGATTTCCCCAAATGTTACCAAAGGAACTAGATGTTAAAGAGCAGTAAGTACTTCAATAATGGCTGGCACGTTATGGTACAGAAAAGGTGCCACCACAAGGAACCTCACATTATTTTATTTTTAAACTTTTGACACTGATTATAGTAACAAGTCAAAAGATAGTATTGTGCTGATGTAGATTTAGAGCTCCTTAAAATGAAATCTCATAACATTAATGTAGACTTCCCATTTAAAAAAAGAGAGTTTAAACAGTTTATTAGAAAGTAATGACACTGCATTTCTTAGTCTTTTAGATGCACTGTTTCTTTTAGCACATATAAAATTATCAAGCAAAAAAGGTGTTCAAGATTCCAACCTTATTAAAAAGACTATGTGCTGGTTTGAGGCTAATTGGTATATTTTAATGAGAGAAATTGGATCATTGGAATATTTTAATAAGAGAAATTAGATAATTGGTTGTGAAAAGAAAATAATGATGAAGTCTAACCCGTTCATCAGTTTGCTGAGGAAGATAAAAACCCAAAATGTCAACAATCTGTCCCACTCTGGTCTGGGATGCTGGATTTATTTACTTCCTCCTCACTCTGCTCTAACATACTTTCTACTGATCTTGGCTAAGAGAAAACAATTTAAGCTTTGCTGCTTCTTTTGTTTGTCTAGGGAAGGAGAAGGAGAAAGAGGTGGGTGGCTTTAAGATCTTCCAGGCAGTTACCTTTGTCTGGGAGAGAGTTTGAATTTCTGTATTATCTCTAATTTATATAAAATTGTAAATACTTGTAAATATATTGTGTATAAATGCTTGCAAACTTTGCCATGCTGCAAACAGAGTTTCATCTAACTTCCAAGCTGTCTGAGCTAGTATGGTAAATTTCAATAGAGCGTGTGGGGAAAGTTCCTAACCTATGTCAGACTGGATAAAAATTAATAAGTTTACTTCAGTTTCATGAGCATAACAATTTTGCAGACTTTTCAAAGCTTTTCTTTTAACTAATTCTGATGTTTATATAGCATTAGAACAGCCTCAATGGCAGATGTTAATCTAGTATTTTTAGCATCATCAAGTGGCTTCAGGTATTCACCAAGAAATGCACTACAGATGATTGCCAACTGCCAGACAGAACTTTTAAATGAGCTTTTACTTTCGGCTCTGAAATCTTTGCAAGCTATAAAAATTAGTCTTAATCAATAATATGATATGAAGCCCAGCAGCTACCTGTGGATACAGTGGAACTTAGTATACTATAATGTACCATGAATAATAGTATTATCAGTGAAAAAAAAAAAATTTAAAATGAGCAGAGTAGGAAACAAACCCATCACACAACAGAGAATTGCGCCTTTATTTGCTGATAAAGAAGATACACTCAAAACTTCTGACTAGAACCTGCAAAATTTACTGTGAAGCAATAGGTGAAGAAACTTCCTACAACAGAAGCACCTTAGATAGCAGTCAGAAAACAACAACAACAAACTAAAATCAAACTACATTTTCAAGTCAGAAGCCTTAAACAAGAAAGATGACACAAAAACTTACTATCTCTTGGCAAAACTGTAATACTGATGCCAGGATCACTTAGTTTTATAAATGGAAGGTTTCCAGACTTCCTGTCTTCCTCTCTGATAAGCAAGATGTTTTTTGCACAGACATTCCCATGAACAAGGCCTTTATCCTCCTAAGAACAGAAATGCATCTTTCACACACTGCCTGAAGTTTTATGGTTTTAGAGTTGAATCAATACTTTACAGCATGAGGAAAACATCAGCACAAAAAACGACCACAGACTGAGTTATCAGATCTCAGACATTTCACCAGTTCCTCTCAGCTATAGTCCGTAACTAATTTTCATTCAGTTTCAAGCTTAATGCTATTTGATCTGTTAAACTCAGAAGAATACTGATCCATCAGTACGACCCCTTTAAAAAGAATAATAAGAATATTTAAACTCTGTTAAAGGGATGATTCATCTAATGATACATCCTGTCTCGAATAATGGCCTTCACGCTGAATTAAACTGTAAGATTAGGACCAAACGCACAAAAAAGAATATACCAACAGAATAGGACAATGTTTTCCCCACACTGTGGTTAACTACTGACAGTACTCGTAAGAGTTGAGGTGGGGAAAAAACAGGAAGAACTGATCACTGGTGAATTGGGGGAGAGGAAAGGAAGAATATTTACTGGGTGTGTTTGTATATTGCAGTAAAACATAAAATATTAAAAAAGAATGAGAAATTCAGTTACACTTCATGCAAAATACAAAGGTCTGTCTTTGGCTATACACTGTCTGGTATATGCCCCATCTATTTTTAAATATAGGCCCCTCCCTCTGTTTCAAGAAGCAGGATAAGAGCTCAGCCACTCTACATGTATTATCCTAAGACACTTGAATTCAGCCATTAACAAAATGGAAGAATAAACTACTTACCAGAAAATGCATGGCTAATGCCAGCTGTTTGGCTACTTCCAGCTTCCACAAGATATTGATAACATTTTTGTTCTTTTTCAAATATGTGTCCAAGGATCCAAATTTTACATATTCTTGTACAAGGATGTCTGATTTAAAATATTAAAACAAATAACAGTAAAAAAAAACTACAACAAGTAATGGAATTTCAGGGGAGATTAACTACTTTAGTAATAACTATCTATTTCTTTGATACCTTGTCCATGAACTAACTACAGATCTGAAGCTCTAAGGTCTCTGAGTATTGCCACAAATAGTCTACGTTCTTTATACCTTTTCAGGATGTGGATATTTGCCTACACAAAATTACAAGTCCAGAGGAGGGCCATGATGATGATCAGAAGGCTGGAGTACCTCTGCTATGAGGACAGGCTACAAGAGTTGGGGCTCTTCAGCCTGGAGAAGAGAAGGCTTCAAGTGGCCTTCCAGTATCTGAAAGGGACCTACAGGAAGGCTGGGAAGTGACTATTCACAAGGTCTTGTAATAATAGGATGAGGGGTGAGGGGTAATGGGTTTAAACTGGCAGAGGGGAGGTTTAAACGAGTTGTTAGGAAGAAGTTCTTTACAGTGAGGATGGTGAGACACTGGCACAGGTTGCCCATGGAGGTTGTGGCTGCTCCCTCCCTGGATGTGTTCAAGGCCAGGCTGGATGAGGCCTTGAGCAACCTGTTCTAGTGGGAGGTGTCCCTAACTATATCAGGGGGGGTTGGAAGTAGGTGACCTTTGAGGTGCCTTCCAACCTAAACCATTCTATGATTCCAGATTTAATAGCTTTGTATGGAACAGTTTTCCACCTTAATGAATCCAGTGAGCCTTCTTCCTCCCTCACTTAACATAATTTCTGATAAAGCATAGTAGTGCTCAGAGCAGAGAGCTCAGCAACATTGAAGTAATTCACTTGATAGCTGTTTAAAATCCATATTCTTAGTGAAAAATGCTATGCTTTGCTGGCAAAACATGCTCTTTGGGAAACTGGAGAGATATCTGCACTGAAAACTAACGTGCATATATATGATATGCCTCCAGGCAGTCATCCAGTGAACAGCTCAAGAATCAACATCAGTTTCACAGTACTGCACAGTCTTCATCAGTTTCAATATATCAATTTCACATTGTGTGAGCTCTTGCCTTGAGCTGCAAGATGCTCACATTGCAGTGCTTCTCATTTAGACACTAAAGAGTTGACAAGCACTGGTACTGCATTGGTTATAACAAACTGATTTATATACCGAGTTCATTTTATAAACAGGAAACCTCTTACATTATGTGAAGCAATGTTCATCAAATATGTACATAAAGTGTGCAACCAAGACAAAATAACTATCAGCCTCTCTTCCTATTTCCTAGTAACTGCCTCTTGCCAAACTGTAGTAAGCCTTCAGAAATAGACCTGTCTGAAAAGGGTAACTGATCTTCAAATCTACCTGAAATTTTGTGTTTTGTCTCCATACATAAACTTTAAAAACCACTAATAGACATTTTCATGAAGACACTGGACTAACAAATCATTGGACAAACATGGTGCTTTGCCTTTTCCAGCCTCCTAAGAGAAGTTAATAATGATACAAAATTCACCCTCCCTTTTGCAGATTCATCTTTCTTAATACAGGCAACATTCTACATGACATGCTTACACAGCTACGCTTCTTTTAATTACAAATTTCTAACCTCAGAAAAAGGAAAAACAACTAAAAATACCTAGGGCAAACTGTATTTCAGGTGTCACAATGCAGTAAACTAAACTGAAAATACACTTTACCTCTGCATACAATGCAAGGACTTTGAGATTTTACAGTGTTTTTGTTGAAACAATGAGGCCTCAATCTTTCAAAGCCAGATCTCTAAACAAAACCTCCCGAGTGGTACTTGTGCTCACAAAGTCAGCACGTGTGTGAAAGGGCAATTTCTCTCTTTATGAGCAGATTTAAAAAAAAACATTTTCTTTAATAGCCAAGTATTTCTCTTTCTAGCTAACCACAGCTGATAAAATGCAAAGGCACATTTTTTCTGGCACTTCAAAAGCTCGTTTCAGAAGTTCAGCAAAACTCTTGAAAAGTGAGATTTTCAGATATATCAGCATGACTGCAAGCCATTACTACTCAGCCTATCTGCAGTTACAGAATTTTTCCACCTTCATTGTTCTCACCATATTAACTAGTTCCCAGACACCACGACTAATACTACTGCAATGTGAACATGTATTGCATGTCCAACTGGTGTGGCAAATAGTCTTGTTTTGTTTTTGTTTTGTTTTTTCCTCTGCTTTTACATAGGAGCAGTGACAAAATCTAATAACAGTTGTATAAAATTAGTACAAAAAGACAATTAATATCTACTTACTCTCCTCTCCACATACACAGACTCCATAATTTAACACCAGATGTTTGTAAGAAAGCTGGCTCATCATACTTGCTGCCTCAAAGAAGGACTTGGAGGAAGGAGAGAGAATGAATGTCAGTAAAAAACAAAATCCCAAAACATTACATGATTTATAATAAATGTATTAAACCCATATGCATTTAAAAAACATTTCAACTTCCATCTTATTGCAAAGACCCCATGTAACATATTTTATACTCTTTGTAGCTGCCTCAGCTTTGGTGTTTTAATTCAGGTTTTTTTCCCCCGAAATAACTGACAATCCACATTCCAGAGAGGTTAGAAATCTCTTTTTCTGCAGGCAAGTGTATATCAATATTTCAAAAAGGATCTTTGCTTCCGTGTCAGTTAACTAAGTAAACCAAAACACAAAGTCACAACACACTGAATTTATTCTTTCATAATGCACTATAAAATTCCCAATTTATTCCTTAATAGCACAGTATTAATTTAGAATAATGCTTGTCTTTTATCACTCATTCACTACCAAAAGACTGTACCCAACCCTGACAGGAAAGTTGCAGATGCTTTTATTTCCTTAGTAATTTTAAAATTCTCATCAGTGGCATCTCCAGCTACACTTGCTTATGTACTGATTATTCACACAACAAAACAAGGTCAAAACACATTTTCTTTCAGGTGCTTATATTTGTACTTCTGTATTCCCAGTCCTTTTAGCAACTAATTTTCACTTACCTTTTAAATAAAATATGGGTTGTAGTTTCTTTATTGTTTTCAATTGTCCAAAAAGTACCACCTACATTGATTATGAATACCATCTAAATGTCATCTTTTTCCCTTACATTTTCAGATAGATTTTCCTTAAGTAACTTAAAAGTTCAGTAAACAATGGACAGCTAGATTAATGAGAAATTTTATAAAGTTATATAACCACAGTAAATTCAAAACTAAATGAAGGGAGATTTAGACTAGATAGAAGGAAGAAATGTTTATGCTGAGGATGGTGAAACACTGTCCCAGGTTGCCAGAGAAGTGGTAGATGATTCATTCCTGGAAACATTCCAGTTCATGTTGTTTGGGACTCTGGGAAACCTGCTCTAATTGCAGATGTCCCTGCTCACTGCAGACGCCATGGACCACATGCAATTTAAAGGTCCCTTCCAACCCAAACCCAAACAGTACCACATCTTTTTAAAGTTTTTAAGGTTGAATCCTGACAAATACAATCTTGGACTCAGTTTTACTGCCAGTTTGTACACAGAGACATTGCAAGTTTGCTCACAGCTTCACAGTGAAAAGTCTGAGTGAGTATGAATGTTTTCACATATGGCAAGGGAACACTTCTAATTCTTCATGACTCAATGAGAAAATCAGTGTGACTCCAAAACACTGAAAAAAAAGTCTATGGTAATGAAGTAATTTTCCATAAATGTTGGCTCCTCATCTGTATGTAATGAATTCATGGGTAAAGGCAAATCTGTAGCTATACTACCTCTCCTGTGGTACTTGTACAGTACAAAGAAGCTGTTCTCTGCCTCTCAATGGGTATTTCTGAATTTTCTGACTGCTGGTAGGAAGAGGGAAAATAAAGTACATAGGTATTTTCCAAAACCAGTCTCAAATCCATCTCTGCAATGTCAGAAGGCCAAGAATGAGCTTGGCTCAAGATACACCCTTCCACCATGTAACAAGTACTCATTTATTGTAAGAAAAGTAATGCTCAGCATAGCACGGATAAACATTATATAGCAGCCAACAACCACACTAACCTCAGAGTAGTTTCTATGCACTTTATCCAGCACTTTTAAAAGAACTTCAGTTTGATGGAGCTGGCCATAGTCTCCCACTTCTTTCCTTATACCTTTGAAAATCTTAGTAAATGTTCCCTGTCCAAGACTCTCCTCCTAAAAAAAGGATACAAATGGGGAAAAAAATTAGAACTTTCTGTCTGTGTTGCAAAAGATCTCTTGAATCAAAGTAATTACACAAAGTAATGCATATGTAAATCTTTACAGCTAGTGAGGTAGAAGCAATTGTATCAGAAATAGCTTAAATATTTGCTTATTTTATATTGATTCCTTAAGAAATCAATAGCTCAGATAAGGCTTGTTTAAACATACACTGATTTTTAAAAAACTTATGTCTGCTTTAACCCAACCATCTGCAGTGGTAAAAGGAACTACATGACTTACGAATATCAAGTCTTCATTCCGGATTTTGTGAAAGACCATTTGGTTGACATTATTGTGCCTCTGCAGTGTGGGCGATGAAGGTACATCAGAAACACTATTGCTTCTGGAGACCAGGAGATTTGATTTATCTAGAAGAAAGAAGGTGGGGAAAAGAAAAACAAAAGTAAAATCCAATATTACCTCAGAAAGATTATTAATGATAAACTCTTAATGTAACAAAAAGAAGATAATCATACAGAGGTCAGTTTATTCAAAAAGCAAAACAGCATTTCATTAAACAAATTCAAAGTCTATTTTTCTTTCCAACAAGCAAAAACATTTAGGTTCATTCTGCTATTTTAAGTACTCCTACTTTTGACAAATATTCTCATCACCTATCACATTTTAATTTCTCCTGTGTTTCCAGTCATAATCAAGAATTGAAAAAGGGAGCATAAGTCACCTTCTTCTTTTATATCATGAAGTCATTCTGTTAAAAATATGCATAATTTTCTGATGCCTCTTTAAAGCTTTTTCATATTCTTGCCCCATAAACACTTTAGTGATCCTCATTGCCTGATAATTACCAGAATAATTATTATTCAAGTAATTTTGGAAAAAAGGTTCTCTACAAAGTAGAGGTTAAAAAAAAACTGAAGCTGACAGAGACATTCTTGTGAGTATATCTGTGCATACATGTACAATGCCTATTTATTAAATAACATATACATCTGATGCAAGTACATTGTTTTGTTTCAATGGAAATGTACTTACAAAATATTTACTTGTCAAATATTTTCTAAGCCTTTAAATCCATTGCCTAATTTCAATAGAAGCTGAGAGATGTAAAATGGTATCAAGCAGTCTGTTCTTTGAAATTTTTGTTTAAATTAGGGTTTGGATAGAGAAAAATATTATCTGCATGTACTACTATTTACAAGTGAAAAAGAGCAACGTTATCAGAATTCATAAAGCAGAAAGATACCATGAACATCAAAACTAGAAAAAATGTAAAACCAAGGAAAATCCACTCCTATGGCAGGAAGTCTTTTCCACATATATTTTTCCTTGTTAAAAATAATCTGAAATCACACTATGACCTTGGCATAATTCAGTTAATATGGACTTTCCTCATGTACACATGGAAAACTATGATAAAAGAAGAAACACTGCTGAACACAATTCACTGCAATTAAGAAAGAAGTTTTGCTTCTAATTGTGAAACTGGGAACTATGATTCTTTCTGGAAGACCAAAGCAAAATTTGACAGAAATATACAACCATAAAGATGAACAAATATAGTTTGTGTGAATTGTCACTGACCATGTTTTCACTTACCTGAGAGTTATTTAATGTTGATTTGTTTTGTAATCTTTAATCCAAAAGTCAGATACCTTTGTTTTCAGAAACACTCGTTCTCTTACCTTTTGGCTTTGGAGGACAGCATTTGGTGAACTGGAAAATTATGCTGTCTGAACGGACAGTTTCTGTCTGGTAACAGGTCAACAGATCCTTGAGATTCGCAAAACTTCTCTTGGTTCCACTAAGATTATATTCTCCATTCTCATTTTTCGTAATTAAGCAGTGCTTATAATCAGTGGTATTCTCACGCTGAAGAGGTTTTTTTTCATTAAAAAGAAATCAGGTCAATATATCATAATCGAAGGCTTATTTTAATATATTACATTCTACTAAATAAAGAAAGTATGCTTCAGCAAAATATTACCATTATTTGTTATTTTGTTCTCCCTGTGTAATACTGATTCTGGGAAAACATGATTCTACTGCCATCACTGGAATTAGCATGTTGATGCTAAGAAAAACAAATGTTACAAAACCCACAAAGATGGAGCTCAGAAAACAGATAATGGATTCTAGGAAAAATCTTTCAAGGCCAGCAATGAAAGCTTCTTTACCCTTACATGGAGTAATATCAAACCAAAATTTTGTGGCAAGCACTAGCCCAAACATTCACACTCTGTGTTCCTTCAGCAAGCATCTGGAAACCTCAGCTGTATTCCTATTTTTCTGTCATCTACAGTACAGTTCCAAGCAATTAGCTCCTAGCATGGGTTTTCAATGTGCATTGAATTATTTTTACATTGAGTCCTGAAAAGGCCCTATTAAACGTTTTTAAGAGAGGAACTCTTCATAGTGCTTTCATGGTCCTTCGTATCAACAGTATGGAAAATATTTCAACAAATTCTGAAACCAAAATGCCTTCTATAAGCTTCTCAAGAAAGACTCAGAACAACAATAACAAAACAACTGTGGCTAGGTCATTCAGTAGCAGCCTTAACTCACAATCTTGACCTCCACCGCTGACACTTCAAGCTCGCTGAGGGACTGATCTCTTAAAATTTGCTATCAAACATACCTCACCAACAGGACATAAAATATCTCAAAACAGTTGTTTACTTCTCCATTCACACATAAACATTATTTTGTAATTTTCAGAGATGTGTGCATTGCTGAAAGCATTTAGCAAGCCTACAAGCTGGCTACAAGCCAGTCAGAAACACCATGTATTACCTTCCTTATTTAAAAACCTGTAAGTAGCTCCTTCCTAGAATCAAGATCATGCAATTATGTAACAGTAATATTGGAGTACTGTAGTATCTGCTTTTCATCTACATGATCAGATCAGCAAAAACTCTCCTGTCAGTCTTAAGGAGCCCTGTTTGGGATGGGGAAGGAGGGGATGATCGATGCACAGAAATTAAACTTAACCCCATAACAGGCCTTAAAAAAAAAACCCAGACAATCTGCAAACCACTCCACCACCCAAATGCTTACTACAGTCCCAAGAGCTATGTCACCAACCCCACAGTTCTCAACCCCTTTTCCCTCCTATGTCTCTTGTTCTCCCAGGCACACGGTATGCATCACTAGAAACTATCCACCAAACAAGTGTTTAGATGTTTTTAACAAGACCCTGAAAGCTGTCCAATCTGACAGAAGTAGCTATAAAATATAAGACAAACATTCTGAAAAGAAAATTCAGAGTAATTCACTGAGTAGGGCCACAAGGACAATCAGAGGGCTGGAGCAACTCTGCTATGAGGACAGACTTAAAGAGCTGGGGCTGTTCAGTCTGGAGAAGAGGAGGCTCCCAGGTGACCTCATTGTGGCCTTCCACTATCTGAAGGGGGCCTACAGAAAAGCTGGGGAGGGACTTTTTAGGCTATCAGGTAGTGACAGGACTAGGGGGAATGGAGCGAAGCTGGAGGTGGGGAGATTCAGATTGGATGCGAGGAGGAAGTTCTTCAGCATGAGAGTGGTGAGGCCCTGGAATGGGTTGCCCAGGGAGGCAATGTTTTGGGCCACTTCCCTGGAGGTGTTTAAGGCAAGGCTGGATAAGCCTAATCTAGGGTAGGGTGATCCTGCCCATGGCAGGGGGTTGGAACCCTTCCAACCCTGACTGATTCTATGATTATGCTATGCTCATTAACATAATGCAATAAAGATTACATAGGTACTACATAAAGCAAGATACAAACCTCTATAGCAAAGGTGAGGAAATATTTCTTAAAATCTTTAGGACTGCAACGAAGAACGTAGAAACCAGTCTGATTGCCTGCTTTCTTCAGCTTATTGATAGCAAAGTCCATGCTATGGCACAAAGAAAACATTTACTATCACACCATTTAAAAATCCAGGAGTATTAGAGATCACCCAGGGAGCACTATTAGCAGATATCTAATATAACAATTCAAACTCTGAAGTTTTATGCCCCTTTTGAATTAATCTTTTTGTCTCTTTAATTTTATGATATCCACAGTGGCTTTTTATGCAGAGAAAGCAGCATATTAAAAATTCTTAATACTAAAACCACCATGATTATTTGTTTGATGAGAAATCTTACAGTCTAAATTAGGATGTCCCCCTTAGACTTAGGATGACTTTCGACATCCTAATAAGAAAGATAAATTAGCAAAATATTTGCATGGGCGACAAAGGTAATTTTAGCTTGGGAAAGAAATATAAATGATTGCTAACCATCTCAGGGAATGAGGGATAGAATGGCTTTAAAAAGTCTAGGCTAATTGCACATCCTTCTAAACAGCCCTGAAGAAGAGTCAATCTACAGCATTAGTCATTAGTGCAAAAAAAAGTGATTAGAACCACATAGGTCTCCATCCCTTTCTTCCTTTCTATTTTCTGAAGGTTATAGTAGCTATTCTCTTTCTGTCACTGGGAAATCTCATGCAGAATAGTTATGTGAATGAGTAGACAGGGCTACTTTCATGCAACTGCATACATCACTTGTCAAGCTTCCTGCAGCTAAAGCAAATACCCATTTTATTCTTTCTAACAAAACATTTCTAGCCTCCCGTGTTTGTTCTGTAAATAAGAACATTATACGGAGTATCGAAAAAGAAAGACTTAAAAAAAAAATTAAAAACAAATTAAAACAATCTATGAGGGCACTAAATTCTTCCTCTAAAAAAGACTAAACAAAAAACAGCAAAGGAAGCAAACAAGGATAAAACATTCCTTAAAAACTGGCTAACAGTTCACTGCAATTCTTGCTAAAATACTGAAGAAAGATTTAGCTGAATTTGCCTTTTGCTCTTTGGCAACACAGATAACACAATTATTACAGGCTGCAGGGAAAACATGAGATCCTCTGTTTAAGACACGGTATGCTGCTGCCATAATAGTAACTGTAATTCTGTAAAACCACCACTATGACTTTTCTGCCATTTCCACTTATAACACATCAAGAAAGTACTGCATATTGTGACACAAAAGACAGAAAACACAAAGCATTTTATGTTACATAAATTAAATAGATATATTTGATGTCCATCCCTGTTCATAGTCAACTAAAGTTCTTTCTTGCCTTGTTATATTGCTAAAAATTGCTTACAAAATCGGTCCATGGCAGTTGCTTTGGATGTTTTCAAGGACCGAGGGTGGTGCTACTTCTTTACACAGATAGTGGTGAGCATCCGCAGTTAATCTGTAATATCCATCAATTAACGATACAAAGGAGAGAGCTTCTCTTAATGACTGAAATTCCGCCTCCTGTTGAATTGCCAGGGGAGAAGGTATTGGGGGAGGAGTGGAGGTTGGAAGTACAAGGAGAGGAAAAGGGAAGGAGAAAGAGAGAAATAGAATTTATATTTTTAATAGGTAACACAATTTCTGGATACGGTAGTGGTTAAAAAAAAAAAAAAAGCATGCATACATTAAAGGTATCCTGGTGGTTTCTCACTACTGTTTGTACAGTTCTGCATTCCTTGTGCCACCCAAAACTTGTCAACATTCAAAATTAAACCCTAACCAAACAAAACCACCACGTGAAGAGACGCTTACTCTAAATATATCAAACGGTAGAGTAACGCTGGTGAGGGAACATTTGAAAGGCAAAACCCAATCAGGTACAACTAAGCATAGTAGACGTCTATTGCACTGGCATCACAGTGCCAGATTATCTTATCTAAGATTTATGGGACTACGTTCAAGTCACCAAGAAAAATCTATGGGAAAATACATGCCTGAAGATGTAACTAGCGGTCAGCAAAAAACTGGCAACCTGAGCTAGATCATAGATACGAACTGACCTTTAAACGCTATGAATGGAGGTCCAAAAAGGAAGTGGGGAGAAGAATAATGTGGTCAAAAGAAAATGGGAAGCAAAAAAGGTCTTTGCAAAAAAATCTGTTGAAGAGGCAAAAGCAGAGTGAAATTCAATCCATCTGTAACAGCACACTAATTACTGTCAGCAGAGTCCCTTTTTACGTAATTTTAATCTATATTTTCTTAATATTTAAGAATTGACTCAGAGCACTAAAGGCTGTTTTTACTTAAACAGAAAAATGTTACTCTAGCATGTACAGTCACATTAGATTTCATTCAATAGCATTGCTCAACAGAACTGGCTTTGTGATGAACAAATTTGCCCATGACTTTGGGGATACACTTATATGTCTTCAAACTTCTTACTAAGAGAGAACCTGACAACAACTATCTTTCCAGTTGTTTCAACATGATCAGAAACCATGCACAAAATGAAAATCAGCTATTTTAATCAATCCAGTATCCTGTTGTGATGGTGTGAGGCTAATTGGAGGATTTCAGTGAGAAATTAGATTATAGGCTGAGAAAGGAAAACATTTGTGATGTCTCCTTCACTCATTCATTTACTGAGATGTACAAAAGTAAGAACCCAAATGAAGATAAGGCCAAGCTGCTCAGGGTTGCTCTGGCTACTGATCCCTCTCTCTAGCTTCTAGCTGAATCTGTGTAACCTGACTAATCAATTCCTGCTTCTAACCCCCCCTGGCTGATCTTCCTCCCTTACCTGGCACATAAGACAGAGACTGGGATAAGACTGGGTAGTGTGGGGAAGGTGGTAGGGTGGTTGGGAACCCCTCTTAGGGGCTCTGATCTCTGGGAGGGGTGTGGTGTTTCTGTATTACCTTTTCACTGTATATATCTGTAAATATCTGTTACATATTGTGAATATCTGCTTGTATATTGTGCAAAGCTGTAATATAAAGCTTCATTTATTAACTTCCAGCTGGCTGAGTCTAGCCTGGGTTATTTCAAAAGGGGGAGGGGGAAGGATAACTCCCCAAACTACCACACCTGTCACTGTGCAAACTACATTTCTGTAATGAATTCTACTAGCTGTGTAACAGGTTAAACTAAGTCCTAAATTCTAATTTACACATCAGCTAATTCTGGTGCATAAACTGTCCACAAACAAACCTTAAGTAGAGCAGCAGCTATGGCACTTTTCCCCACTTTGCCTTGCTCTTCAGTAGCTATTTTAGATAAGCCCTTGGAAAATCACTTTTACCCTCAGAATCATACGGAGCTGAGTACCTCATGAACACTACTGAGAATTTTTAAAGAGAATGTTAATAGCGTAAGATTAAGGAAGCCTCTTCCACCAATCAGAAATATTATTACACTCTCGGGATCACCGATACACATCAGAGATATTCCAGCTACTCTTATGTTTGATTGATTACAATGTCTTGAAAAAAATTCCAATTCATTATTTCACCTGTGTCAGAATAAGTCTCATTATCAGTACAGCCCAGGGGGATGAAGTGATGGAAGGCAGCCCTGCAGAAAAGGACTTGGGAGTTGTGGTGAACAAGAAGCTGGACACAAGCCAAGTGTGCACTCACAGCCCAGAAGGGAAATTGCATCCTGGGCTGTAGCTAAAGAAGTGTGGCCAGCAGGTCGAGAGGCAATTCTGCCACTTTGCTCTGGTAAGACCTCTCCTGGAGTATTGTGTCCAGCTCTGTAGCCCTCATCACTAGAAGGACATGAACCTGGTAGAGCAGGTCCACAGGAGGGCCACAAAGATGATCAGTGGGTGAAACACCCCTCCTACAAGGACAGGATGAGGGACCTGGGGTTGTTCAGCCTAGAGAGGAGAAGGCTTCAAGAATACTTAATAGCAGCCTTTCAGTATATGAAGAGGGCATACAAGAAGGCTGGAGAGGGACTGTTTACAAAGGCCTCTAGAGATAGGATGAGGGGCAATGATGTTAAATTAGAGAAGAGTAGATTTGTATTGGATGTAAGGAACAGGTTCTTTACCGTGAGGGTAGTGGAACACTGGAACAGTATGCCCAGAGAAGTAGTTGAGGCTCCATCTCTGGAGACACTCAAGATCAGGCGTTACAAGGCTCTGAGCAACCTGATCTAGTGGAGGATGTTCCTGCTCACTGCAGAGGGATTTGTCTAGGTGACCTTCAGAGGTCACTTCCAACCCAACCCATTCTATGATTTCAGGAAACTAATGTGAATCAAAATTCTGCTACAAATGGCAGTAAAACAAATGTCATTTAAAAAAAAAAAAAAAAAAAAGCATCAGGGACAATGAAACTAGTTAATGCTTATTGAAATGTTTTTGATTTTTAAAATTTACTGTTACAGAAAAGAATTACATAAGCTTTTACACACACACACACACACACACACACACACACACACACACACACACACACACACACGAGTTATCCAGTCATACAAATGCCTGGGAAGACCTGAAGGCCTACATACCAAAATCATGGAGATAAACAAAGAAACTGCTTTTACTGGGTTTGTGTAGCAAGCACTTGGTAAATGGAAGGCCTACAGAGATGTCTTGTGTGAGAAGCTGCTAGAAGCTTCCTCCATGTTCAGTTCAGATAATGCCAACTGGCTGTATGATGGGACCCACTCCTGGGAAAGGCTAAACCAACAGAAACTTGAACGGTTGGACTAGATGATCCTTGATGGTCCCTTCCAATCCGGTATTCTGTGAATCTGTGAAACAGTGGTAGGGCCTCTGGGACAACAGATCCCTTTTGGGGTTCAAAAATATCCATGTAATGGCAACTTCAGCTGCAGAGAGGAGTGAGAATATGGAAGACGAACACCTCTGCAGACACCAAGATCAGTAAAGGAGAGGGAGAAGGTGAGCAAGGTGCTGGAGAAGAGATTCCCCTGCAGCCCACGAAGAAGACAGTTATACCTGATAGAAAGGTTGACTCAATTACAATATTGAGGCAGGCTGTTGCCCTCCAGTTTATGGAGCTTAATAATGGCAAAGATATCCACCTGCAGCTCATGGAGTACCCTATGCCAGAATAGGTGGATGCCTGAAGGAGGCTGCAACCCCATAGAAAGCCTACACTTGAGCAGGTTTTCTGGCAGGACTTGTGACCCTATTGGGGATACATGACAGAGCAGTCTGATCCTGAGGGACTACATCCTGTGGGAGGGATTGACATTGGAGCAGTTAATGAAGAGCTGCATGGTGGCTTTTTATGATGAAGTCACAGCAGCGGTGGACAAGGGACAGGCAACTGATGTCATTTACCTGGACCTGAGCAAAGCCTTTTACACTGTCCCGCACCACATCCTGGTCTCCAAGCTGGTGAAACATGGGTTTGATGGGTGGACCACCAGATGGATAGAAAACTGGCTTGATGGCCACACCCAAAGAGTGGCTGTCAATGGCTTCATGTCCAAGTGGAGGCCACTGACAAGCAGAGTCCCTCAGGGATCAGTCCTGGGACCAGTCTTGTTCAACATCTTTGTGGGTGACATGGAGAGAGGCATTGAGTGCACCTTCAGCAAGTTTGCTGATGACACCAAGCTGTGTGGTGCAGCAGACATGCTGGAGGGCAGGGATGGCATCCAGAGGGGCCTGGACAAGCTGGAGAGGTGGGCACAAGCCAACCTCATGAGGTTCAACAAGGCCAAGTGCAAGGTCCTGCATCTGGGTTGAGGCAATCCCAAGCACAAATACAGGCTGGGCAGTGACTGGCTGGAGAGCAGCCCTGTGGAGAGGGACTTGGGGGTGCTGGTGGATGAGAAGCTCAACATGAGCCAGCAGTCTGCACTTGCAGCCCAGAAAGCCAACCAGATCCTGGGCTGCATAAGGACAAGTGTGGCCAGCAAGTTGAGGGAGATGATTCTCTCTCTCTCTGCTCCACCCTGGTGAGACCCCACCTGGAGTATGGCGTCCAGTTCTGGAGCCACTATTATAAGAGGGATGTGGACATGCTGGAGCATATCCAGAGAAGGGCCACGAGGGTGATCAGAGGGCTGGAGCACTTCTCCTATGAGGACAGACTGAAAGAATTGGGGCTGTTCAGTTTGGAGAAGAGGAGGCTCCCAGGTGACCTTATTGTGGCCTTCCAGTATCTGAAGGGGGCCTACAAAATAAGCTGGGGAGGGACTTTTTAGGCTATCAGGTAGTGACAGGACTAGGGGGAATGGAGCAAAGCTGGAGGTGGGGAGATTCAGATTGGATGTGTGGAGGAAGCTCTTCACTATGAGAGTGGCGAGGCCCTGGAATGGGTTGCCCGGGGGGTGGTTGGGGCCACTTCTCTGGAGGTGTTTAAGGCCAGGCTGGATAAAGCTGTGGGCAGCCTGATCTAGGGTACGGTGTCCCTGCCCATGGCAGGGGGTTGGAACTAGATGATCCCTGTGGTCCCTTCCAAACCTGACTGATTCTATGATTCTGTGGGAAAGACATTGGAGAAGTTTGTGGAGGACTGTCTCCCATGGGAGAGCATGCACACTAGCAGTGTAGAACAGTGTGAGAAGGAAGCTGTACAGATGTGTAATGAACATCATTCCCTATCCCACTGCAGGGGAGGGAGGCAAGGGGAGGGTGGAGACTGAGGAGTAAGGTTAAGCCAGGGCAGAAGGGAGTCACTGGGCAGAGAAGGTGCTTCGAAGATTGGTTTTTCATTCTCATTATCCAGCTCTGATTTAATTTGAAATACATTAATTGCCCACGCTGAGTCTGTTTTTGCCGGTGATGGTAACTGGTGAGCTCTCTCTCCCTGTCCTTGCCTCAACTCATGAGATTTTTATTGTATTTTTCTTCCTCTGTTCAGTTCAGAAGCAATAGTTCACCTTAAGGGACACCTGGCATTCACCCAAGGCTAACCCAACATAGAATTATGTGACAGCTATACCTGCTAGAAAGGTTGACTTAAGTTCAAACTGAAACAACTTTATGTGTAAAATTCAGCAATGATACAAATTTTGTCACAATACACATCTTCTGTGTAACATAATTTCTTCAGAGAATTTTAAAACCTTTTTCAGTGTGCTGGTCACTGACAGACAGCTTGTCATGACACCATGGAAACAGTACACTCGAGAGCTAACACCATAGGCTCAGGTTTAAGACTCTAATAATGAAATTATCCCTAGCTAGAAATACCTATTTCAATCTACACACAGAGCTCTGAAAACAAAATACCTCTGATGTTCTGATAAACCACTAATACCACTGAAATGCACTGAAGTTTTACCTCATGCTTAATTAACACAGTATTCCATTATCTCATACTAGAAATAACAGGAGTCAGTCTCCTCAAAACAGTATCTATTTGAAAACAAAAACAAACCCAAAAACCAGCAAGCAAAGTAAACAGACCAGATTCTTGCTGTCTTGTTTGTGAATGGTGACGATTCTTCTCTCACTGGAACCTTCTTGGCTTGCTTGCTTAATGCTGACATCAATGATATCAGGAAAATCACAGTATGTTTGCAAATCCTGCAATAAATATTGGTTAGATAATACCAGAAGTAACACAAATAGCAACTAAAACTCACACATAACTGCAGCAATAGAATTCCTGCAACTCCGAACTTGCAAGCTGGCCACAGATAGGATCATAAACTGTTAAAAACACCATTACAAATACAGAAAGGAATTATGTGTGTACAGGGCCATCACTAGTAGAATCGTCAATTTAAAAATGTATAAAGATGCAGGAACCCATAAATGGAAATATCCACACATAAGTGGCTGGATTTTTTGTGTGGTAGTTTGGTTGTCAGGGACCTTTGGGTGTTTTTTGTTAGTTTGTTTAGGTGTGTGGTTTTTGGTTTGGGTTTTGTTTTTTTTTTTTTAATTGTAGATACTTCTTTCCTCTGTAGATTTTGNCAAAATATCACAATTTCATTCAGGGTGACACAAGCCACAAAATTTGCCACCAAAAGAAAGTGATGTAGCATGAATGAAGAAAGGATCTGTGCTAGTTTGAGGCTTACTGAAGTATTTTAATGATAAAAACTAGATTATATGCTGTGAAAAATAAAAAATGGTGATGTCTGCTTCACTCATAGATTTACTGAGATGTACAAAAACAAGGACATAAACATAGATAAGACAGAGTTGCTCCATGTCTGAGCTCTGTCTGTTGCTCTCTCTCTCTCTCTCTCTCTCCTTGCCTTCTAGCTGGATCTGTGCAATCCTGCTAATCAGTTCTGCTTCTAACCTCCCTGGCTGATCTTTCCTATTCACCTAGCATGTAAGGCAGACTCTGGGGTAAGAAAGGGGCATGGAAAGAAGGTGGAAGGTGGTTAGGAGCCCCTCTTGGTGACTGATTTCTGGGAGGGCCATTGTGTTTCTGTATTACTTTTAACTTGTCTATTTATGTATATAGCGGTAAATATTTGTAATATCTGTAAATGTCTGTTTGTATAGTGTGCTAAGCTGTGAATATAAAGCTTCATTCTTTAACTTCCAGCCAGCTGAGTCTAGTCTGGGTGAATTCAGATGGGGGCTGGGGGCACCATCACAGGATCTCAGAGAAGGTTCTCCAATCAGCCATGGTCATCACTAAGTAACTTGCAGCATCAATCCAATTACATGGGAAATTCAAGTCAAGTTTTCCTTTGACAGCAATGTCAGGTGGCTTCTGATACCATGATATTCTGTATCACATCATTTTTACAGCATATAAATCATAATTTGCTTTGTTTTCCAGTAGAATGTCAGACGCTAAGTAACATGATCAAATAAAGAGAAATCTATCTGACTAAAATTAGGCAGATTTTATTCAGGTTAGAATGCCTCATTTACACAGCTGCAAGCATATTCTGATACATAAACAGGTGCAATAATCAAGGTGCAATAATAAGTCTAGCTGGGCTAGACTTAATCAACACTGAAGTCCTTGGAGTTCTGTTTGTTTATCTCATTGCTGGAAATATGAACTGCCAAAATGATTTCTTCACAATTTAAGCCACATGTTGTTTCTGTCTTAAATAAATAAACAATGATAATATTTTTTAAAAATGTTTTTTATTCAGTATCTTAAAAAAGTTTCATCAATTTGGTTTGATTGAAACAAGAGTTATGATTATATTTAAAAGCAGCTTTATTCATTGCAGAGAAAAGCTGTGGATGCTCCCACCCTAGAATTGTCCAAAACCAGGCTGGATGGGGTCTTGAGCATGTGAGCTGTGTCCCTGGCCATGGCAAGGTGGTTGGAACTAGATGATCATTAAGGTCCCTTCCAACCCAAACTATTCTGTGATTTACTAAGTTTTCATAACCATGTTCCTCACCACTAAAAACTATACGCAGCCTATACAGTGTCTCTGTTAATAAGAAGGATTATAATAACACTAATTATGAAAAAAATATTTTAGCAATATGCATAGGAAAAGTCATCAGTTTAAACACTACTTCTGCTAAGGGCTTGGTTGCCAGGCACAAGCACTGCAATACACATCAAACCACAAACTGCAAAATCTGACACTCGTGTTGGCTACCACCAGAGCAAGTGGCACCTTAGAAGAGATGGAAGGCTGATATGTAACAACTATGTATAACATAACTGGACTTAATGCCAATCTACAAGTACTCTAGTAACAAGTCACTTTAAAAATCTTGTATGTAATCAGATGGTTTTTAAGTACTAATAAAAAAAAAGATGTTTTTGCATACTACTGTAGCACACCAAATATACATTTTGTGGTTTGGTTTTGACTGCTATGTATTATGTATCAAAATTATCAAACTAATGGATGCAATTATTTTTGAAAACTGGTAAGTGCTCCACTTTGGCTTCAATTTTATCTCTGGAAAATTGCCACACTCTCAGTGTATACTGACATGAGTTTGCAT
Organism: Psilopogon haemacephalus; assembly: GCA_013396835.1. Classification (NCBI taxonomy): domain Eukaryota; kingdom Metazoa; phylum Chordata; class Aves; order Piciformes; family Megalaimidae; genus Psilopogon; species Psilopogon haemacephalus. The sequence continues at coordinate 73,290 of VWZI01002920.1, read as the reverse complement.
CATATTCTGGTAAACTCAACTAAACGAATAGCCCTGTCGGGAAATAACACGAAACAATAACACTGAAAAAATGCAATGGTGCATGATTAACTCCTCAACATAGAGTCAGTGGACTTTGCAGTCATGAAAACATCACCTCCCACTTCCTAGGTCAGAAATTGGTAGGAGTTTAACTGCACCACAGAAGAGGTATAGGGGAATTTATCTTCTTTTTGAAGTCCTTAAACCTCTGCTTTCAAAGATAATTTGAGGAGTTCATGCATTTTGCAATACTTTTCAACAATTTTTTTTACAGTAATTTATTTTTTTACAGTAATGAAGGTCCAATACTGAATTTTTCCTCTGTCAAGCACAGAGGTGTAACATGTTCAAGTACTGACTTCCTTTTAATACTGTATCATCACTGTGAAGCAAAATCTAGCTGCCAATTTTACCTGGTCTAAATCACTCTGCTACATGATAAACCACAGAAATATTAAAATCAAGAAGTTACCTGCTCTGCAAGAGTCTCACAATCTTTAAGTTTTCCTCTTGAGCACTGAATTCCACCATTTCCAGTTATTACAATGGTTGCAAAACTTTCCTCTCCAGAAGGATCTCCGCCAGGTTCTTTCACTTCAAAAACCTCTGAATAGAAGGCAGGCTGAAGGGTTTCCAGATTTATAAGATACTTAAGTTTCAGGTTTCTGGCAGTAGCTTTGCATTGGCCAAACTGTTGTATGAATTTGCGGAACCTGTATCTTATTCTTTTTCGTGTCAAAATGTGGTAGTCTTGGATTTTTGCTCGCACACACTTAGGCAAAAACATTTTGTAGCTGTGAATACACAATCAGCAAAAAAAACCCCACTATTTTTTACCAATTAAATACAGCAAATAATTTAGTTCTGTGCTAAACAAGTCAATGTGAAAACCTTTTCCTCTAAACATAACCTTTTAAAAAAGTTATTATTTTTAATGTAAGATAGCAGGGATCCCTTCCTCAATCTGTAGCATGTTCTTTCCAACACATCCCTGTCTTTTCTTTGGTTTTCTATTCCCACTCCCCTTCAGTTTCAGCATATATTACATAATGTGATTTCCATAATTCCAGACATTCCTGTTCTAGTTATTACTGAAACTTTGAGGTAATGCAGCTCACAACAACACAGTTGTTTTGCTTGGGGTAGAAGCTGGGAAGAAGATACTACACAGACACAGGCAACTATGCAGACAAAGGACAGATTTCCTGGCTGAAAATAGCGGTGCTAGAATACAACACTGTGGCTGGTTCCTTCTGAAGTTTCAGTATTACAGTCTGTATTTTGTGTCATGAACAAAAGATTGGTTTGTCACCTGCACTGAGGTGGCCAACTCATTGTCTCAGTTTTTACTGTCCTGGCTAGGTTTCATTAAAAGACAAACATCAAGCGTGAAGCTGGGTCAGATTTAACTCAGCTGGAGAGGGCATTGATTATATAAAAAAATCACAGTGAAGTGATAAACTCAAGCAAGCTTAGCATACCTTTGCCCCAGGTGGCTAAGAACCTGGAGCACAGGACATGACAGAACAGGCATATGGGAGTGTGATTTGTTCAAATTGGACAAAATAAATCTTCAGACCCTGACCTGACAAGGGGGCTGGATGTGATGACTTCCAGAGGTCTCTCCCACCTCAAATTATTGCTGACATTCTTTCTAACACATGTAGCTGCAGTCTGACTGCTTATTAAAAGAATCAAATTCATTTACCCAAAACCATGAATGCCATCATGATACAGACTTGCTATTAATTTCTGGTTTACAATTCAGATAAATTTATAGAATTAGTGTGCTAGAATATATCAATTGCCCCCAGCTGAGTATCTCATAGATGCTAATGTGCAGAAATACATGGTTTGGATATCAAATAGATGTGACGCAGCCATGAAGTACAAAGTCACCTGATTGAATTGTAAATAGCCAGTGGCGTTTGGTCCTGTTCTTTGGCCACTCTCATCATATCCAGAACAGCCATTCCAAGGCATTCTTCTTGAGTTTCATGAGTAACGGGCATCTGTATCCACCCATCCAAAAAATCAGCTCGCCACTGTGAAAGAAAGCAAAAAGCAAATGAAAACTGTAGCACTCCTTCTCATTAATAGGGGTTTTTCAAGGTATGACAGTTATGTGGAATTTTGGGTTTGTTTGTTCGGGTCTGGGAATTCATGGGAAGAGGGTTGTTTGGTGGCTTGTTTTTATAAGACTGCATTCTGGTGAATGAATGCTTTCATCCACAAAAAGCTGCGTGTTTTCTTAACAGGTACCTGCTAGGACCAGGCTTAGAAACACTGTTTTCAAAACATTTTTTGTTCAAATCTTGAAAAGGTCCATACAGGGAGGATGTTGCTCTATGTTGTGTCAGTCCAAAATGAAAGACACACTGTGAGACTTTCCATGTGAAAATGGCTTATGAAAGGAGCTATGCACTCTCACTGCTTCTTCACAATTGATATGTGAACTTCATCTCATCAAATACACACAACATAGAAATTAATTTCCACCTTGAGAGGCTTCAAGCTATCAAAGGAGTCTACATGGTTACCATCAGAAAATGTGAAAGGGAACAAATGCTAACTATCTCTACCAAACTGCATTAAAAAATAATCAAGCAAATCATACCTGTGCAAATAGGTAAGACATGACAAGATCATCAAGAACAGGGCTCTCTGCACCTCGGAGAATGCCATACCGGTATGCTCTGTTGGTGCCATTGCAATACCAGTGGGGAAAATAAAACCTGAAAGGAAATATTTAAGCAAGCATTAATAAACAGATACTTCCATTTACCAGTACTAGGTGGTATACTGTACTGGTAGGAATAAGCTACACTGCAAATTTATCCACACTAGTCAGAACATAGAGAATTGTGTGCTACAGCTTTCCAGTTTCCTTCAGGATTGTTCCCAAAGAAACAATCCACTTTATTCAACGTAAATAAGTAAAATCAGATCTTTTACATATGCAAAATCAAGTCCACATTGAAAACTCAGTTTAGAGAAAAAAAGTTGCTGTTGCAGACATACCTGATTACACAGGATAGTAATTCTGAATTTCAGAACTGCCACTAATTTCAAATAGGCAAGCACAGGGGAGATGAGTTGTATCATGATTAGGAAAAATACTTTTAATTCTGATATCTTTTCAGTTGTTGATTATACATTCATTGAATATGCATTTTCCACTGTTTTTTCAATGTGACATGGCAAATTCACTTGGGAGTACTGCACCCAGTTCTTTAGCCCCTATTACACGAGGGATGTGGACATGCTGGAGTGTGTCCAGAGAAGGGCCACGAGGATGATCAGAGGGCTGGAGCACCTCTGCTATGAGGACAGACTGAAAGAGTTGGGGCTGTTCAGTCTGGAGAAGAGGAGGCTCCCAGGTGACCTTACTGTGGCCTTCCAGTATCTGAAGGGTGCCTACAGAAAAGCCGGGGAGGGACTTTTTAGCTATCAGGTAGTGACAGGACTAGGGGGAATGGAGCAAAGCTGGAGGTGGGGAGATTCAGATTTGATGTGCAGAGGAAGTTCTTCACTATGAGAGTGCTGAGAGCCTGGAATGGGTTGCCCAGGGAGGTGGTTGGTGCCACATTCCTGGAGGTGTTTAAGGCCAGCCTGGGTGAGGCTCTGTCCAGCCTGCTCTAGGGTAGGGTGTCCCTGCCCATGGCACCAGGGTTGGAACTAGATGATCCTTGTGGTCCCTTCCAACCCTGACTGATTTTATGATTCTAAATTCATAGTATAGAGATAATAGATACAGTATGTTACTCAAACCTGCTCCAGTAACTTAGATTCTTTTATCTTTTATCCAGATATCACCAACAATCTGTGCATAATTTCTTATAGAAACTACAGTTCAAATACCAGTGTTTTGTTTTACCACAACAAGCACCTAATAGTTGATCTAGGTTACCTTATCCGGTAAATTAGGACAAGCCTGGTTGCTTCCTCTACATGGAAGATGTGATTTGGGGGATACCACATTCTCTCCATTTCGCTCATGAGTGCAAACATGTTATGATATACTGGCATGATACCTAAACAAAGAAAAGAGAAGCAAACACTTACAGGAAATAGTTTGTGAAAAGAATCAACCTTACTCAAAAGAAGTAAATGTGGGTTAAAAGTGGCAGACTGGCCTGTGTTCTCCAACCTTTCATTGCACTGGTCTATCATTGCCCATGACATTGTAATTATCACCCTATAACCTGCAGATTCTTTTGGTGGTTTATTTTCTCATTCTCCCCAGACTATATTCAATTGTTATTCTATGCTCCACTCTTAGATGACAAGATTTTCTCTGCATGGCATTTAGTGAAAAGGTTTCTCTACCTCTTAGTTAAATAACAACATTACCTTTCTCCTTACCTTTTCCAAATCCAGGTCTAGGCATTAATTTTAATATTTTAGACCTATGAATAAGTAAATGTCACACAATACAAAGTCATCATGAGGTGTCACTTCCATTCGAGCAGCTCAGTTGAGAACAGAATTTAAAACATACTGTTAAATAAACAAAACTGGAAAACACCTCCTTCCCTCAACAAGTCTGGATTGTGTTGTGGTTTGAGACTACTCAGCCAGCAACAAAGCACCACACAGCTGCTCACTGACTCCTCTCCATCCCACAAGAAAGGGTAGAAGAAAATACAACAAAAGCTTGAGGGTCAAGACAAAGGACAGGAAAGGACATAGACACTAATAATGGCCACGGGGAAACAAACATTCCATTTAGTTTAAACAAAACCACTGCCAATTCACCAATTTAATTAGGGCACTGGTAAGTACAAATGTATCTTAAATACAATCCTTCCCATCGCCCTCTCTTTTTCCTGTGCCCAGATCTGCTACCTCCTGCCCCACTGTGGCATAGTGGCAGAGAATGGAGGATGCTACCAGTCCCAATCCACTCTGTGTTATTCCTGCTGCTTCTTTCTGCTCAGGGGTAAAACTCCTCCTGGTCCTGTCTGGCTGCAACATGGCATCTCTCCTATGTGAGACAGTCCTTCATGCATTTCTCCCACCAGAACTGGTCCCTTCCATGGGCTATAATTCTCACAACAATGGGCTGCTTCAGTGCAGGCTTCCCAGAGATTCATGGCTGTCTTTGGGATCAGCCACCTGCTCCGCTGTGGAGTCTTTCACAGGTTGTGGACTGGATTCAGCCCAACTGTTTGTCCAAGAGATACAAGGGCTCAGCTTGCCTCTTAACTACAGGCTGAAGGGGAATGACTGCTCCAGCATCTCTCTCCCTCTCCTTCCCCACCATGGTTTTCTCTCTGATATCCCACACACTCCACAACAAAAACCCCAAAACAAAGGAATTAACCCAACAGATTTTTCTCCTCTTTATTCTCCCCCTTTACTCTGCTCTTCCCCCTTTACTCTGCTCTCATCAGACCCCACCTGGACTACTGTGTGCAGTTCTGGAGCCCCAACAGAAGGCTCCATGGAACTGTTGGAGTGAGTCCAGAAGAGAGCCATAAAGATGATCAGAAGGCTGGAGTACCTCTGCTATAAGGACAAGCTACAAGAGTTGGGGCTTTTCAGCCTGGAGAAGAGAAGGCTTTGAGAAGACTTATAATAGCCTTCCAGTACCCGAGGGAGACCTACAGGAGAGGTGGGGAGAGACTATTCACAAGGTCTTGTAATAACAGGATAAGGGGTAATGGCTTTAAACTGGCAGAGGGGAGGTTTAAACGAGTTGTTAGGAGTAAGTTCTTTACAGTGAGGATGGTGAGACACTAGCACAGGTTGCCCATGGAGGTTGTGGCTGCTCCCTCCCTGGATGTGTTCAAGGCCAGGCTGGATGAGGCCTTGAGCAACCTGTTCTAGTGGGAGGTGTCCCTGACTATATCAGGGGGGGTTGGAACTAGGTGACCTTTGAGGTGCCTTCCAACCTAAACCATTCTATGATTCCAGATTTAATAGCTTTGTATGGAACAGTTTTCCACCTTAATGAATCCAGTGAGCCTTCTTCCTCCCTCACTTAACATAATTTCTGATAAAGCATAGTAGTGCTCAGAGCAGAGAGCTCAGCAACATTGAAGTAATTCACTTGATAGCTGTTTAAAATCCATATTCTTAGTGAAAAATGCTATGCTTTGCTGGCAAAACATGCTCTTTGGGAAACTGGAGAGATATCTGCATTAAAAACAAGGTGTTCATGGCCAGGTTGCACGAGGCCTTGAGCGACCTGTTCTAGTGGGAGGTGTCCTTGCCTATGGCTGGGGGTTGGAACTATGTGATCTTTGAGGTCCCTTCCAATCTAAAACATTCTAGGACTCTATGATTCTATATTGTCACAGAAGTGCTGTCTGGCCCAGCCTTTGCCACAGGTGAATCCAACTAGGAGCTACAGGAGCATCTTACAAAAGATGGAAGATACAAAAGAAGGAGATTCTTACAAAAGCCCATGCCAGGAGCCCCTTTCTGCCACTACCAAAACCCTGACAGGCAGACCTCGTACAGATTGCTTTAACTGACAAGCAATTCCACTTAACCACAAACTATGGAAATCAGCTGAGCATTCAGCCTTGAGTGGCACCAGAATTTTAATTTGCCTTTAGGTCTCCCAACTGAAAGTGCAGCTTAAGACAGATGCCACAGTACCACACTATGCTGCAAACCCATGCTTCCATGCAATGCCAGTACTACAAGTTGGAAAACAGGCTAAACAACTGAGCACTGGCAGCACAAAAGGATGTATTTCACTGACAAATACAGGAAGAGATACAGGCCTAGAAGTAAGAAAGTGGGATTAAAATTACAGTGTGGAAGTCACATTAGGTAATAATTAAAGAAAACTATGCTTAGATCAAGGACACTCTGGGAGAAAAAGGGCGTGTGTGCAAATAACAAACGCAACAGATGAAGTTAACAAAAGTGACTTAAAATACTAAGAGTCACAGTAATTATGGGAGAAGGCAAAATACCCACGACTCTGCCCAAAGACTTCAAATGAAATAACTGAAATCCACACAAAAGACCAACAGGGTGTGTGTGTGTGTGTGTGTTTTCGGAATCCTTAATTTATTTATTATGTTCTGAACAACATTTCGGTAATTACTGAGGGGGCAGCCTCAAATTTCTTCCATCACACCTAAAGTGCATGCAAGAATCAGTTAGAAACAACTCATCACCTCCATGTATAAAACTGCACAAACTGGTAGAATAAAAAGCAATTCAGTCCTAAATAACTACTCAAATACATTAGAAAACGGGCTTCATCTTTGTAGAGAGCCAGTAGCAGGGCTAAGGACAAGAGTTCTAATGGGCAGATGTCAAATTAAAACTGCTGAAATCCACAGGCTAATCATCTGATGTTAAACTAAAACTTACCAAAATACACCAGAACTACAGGGCCTAACACAAGATTTTTCTACAAAAAGGGACAGGAAATCACAGAAACGGAAAGCACCATGTAAGGCAATCAAAAGGAGAAACTAAAACTAAACAAAACTTCCAAGGGAATATCCCTGAATTGACTAATAAACTGTAAATCCGGATTTCGCAAATTTATTATGCAGTAAGGCATATTTGATCAATTAGAGCTTTGATACCGATCCGTCTTACAGAGTTAAAGAGAAATCTATCCCATGGGTCTCCTTTGATGAGTAAAGTCCAATCAGCTACATTACAATCAGTGGCCTATAAAGCACTGACTTAGCTGTTTCAAGGCATTGGTGTCTGTATTCCAAATAATTTCTGCTCAATTACAGTGCATTAGCCCATGAATCACCAGCCTATTTCATGATTCCAGCCAGATGCTAAACACCACTCAATGCTGAATATTTACCTCATCGCAGTAACATATATTCCCTAACTAACAAAGGCCAATGCTGAATATTTATCTCACCTCAGTAATACATCTTCCCTAACTATTAACAATTCCATGTAATCACACTGAACAAGAAAAAAAATTCTGAGTCATATTCTTAAATTCAAATGTTAAACTGTTATATTTTACCAAATACATTACAGTCATCACCAGCAACTCCACCTCTTAAAGAAACCAAACCAAGCCAGAAAGACCCATAGACACTTCATATAACTTTCACTGAAATTTTAACTATGCAAGGAACATGACCTTGGAACTCCCTCTACAAATCAAAATGTTTGCGTTAACAAAAACAAACAAACAAAGAGGAAAAGCAAAACAAACACAATCCACCACAAAAACAAAAAAAATTCTTTGCTGTGTTTTTCCTTATGAACAGTAAATTGTGACCTTGTCTGTACCTCATGCATTTATAATTCTGAATGTTAACTTGTACCTTTCAATGTCCATGCCCAACAACATGTAGATCACGTATTGTTTTTTTTTCAAGAAAGGGAGCTACACTTTTTTCTTCCCCTTAAAAATTATGCATTTGTTCCAGAATATTGCTGCACTGAAATCATAGAAATAGAACGTTTTCCCTTGCTAGAGCTCTGAAAATTATGCACAAATGTCTGACAAGAGCAAAGCGGACAGAAATGTCTCTTTTCATGCAATTCTTAGCAGCAATGTTAGTTGGAGGCCTTGAGCTGGGTAAAAGCAAAGAAGACAAAAGACACAGCTGTAGAGAACAGAGGAGCTAAAGTGATAAAAATTCACACACAGAGAAGACAGTCAGACATCAAGGAGAGACTGTAATGCTGTTGGAAGGCAAGAAAGTGACAGCAGAGACCAAGAAGTTAAAGGGCTTCTCTAATTAAATGATTCTGTGCAGGATCAGTTTCAGAAAACGTAACGAATATGTATCACTCTATGTGTATATAAAGCATGTAAAATCCATCTTTGGTTATGCAAACTGGGAAGCCAACCCCTTCACATCTGGCATGTTGTTAATGAAGGCAATACCTTAGCTTAATAGCTATCAGCTATTGGGTTTTGATCTCCCCATGTCAGCACCTAAGGATCAATAAAGGAGCCATATCATGCTATATGGACTGTCAAATAACT
>VWZI01002920.1:22074-39429 GCA_013396835.1 Psilopogon haemacephalus | reverse complement strand
AAAAATTCAGAGCACAAAAAGCAAGAGCAGCACAGTTATCTGATTCCCACCTGCCAATGCTAAATTAACATTGGTCTTTCTACTCCCCTATTCCTCAGCCACCCCAGTCATTTGAGGTTGAGAAGGGCTGTATGATATTCAACATATGACAAGGCTTACCGAAATGTTTTATCTACTAACCGAGGAAGCTGACAAAGTTATTTAAATGCACTTGCGGTACATCTTCTTCCTTCGCCTGCTTTACATACCATTAACAAAATATTTATGATGGATTTTTTTTTTTTTATTAGATAGATAGCTGTCTTTCAAGTAGTTGTTTTCTTTTTCAATATTTTAATACAATTCAAATTAAAGATAACTGCTTTTTTTTAAACTTAAGCCATCGGCCTAAATTGCAAGTGTTTGCAGTGCAGGTTTTTTCACTTAACACTGTGTCATATTTACAATCAGTAAAATATCAGGTTTATTATCAGTAGATATCACAGTAAGACACAGTTCATCAAACTGATTTTGTGATTACTAACAGTTTCCCTAGACTATCAATGTGGTGACTTTGAAGATTTTAATTTCCTTTCCGTCACCTGTACATAATGTGAATTTCTTACTGACTACTGTCCAGATTCAACTGCCTAGTGTATAGGAAAATAAATTGGTAGAGTGATGCTCACTAAAGTTCATAATTAATTATTACTGCTTAATACTTCTTTCATTATTGCAATTGCTTTTGCTTGAAGCCCAGTGGCCACAGTAGACATATAAACCAATGCAACAGCTTTTGACAACCCCCCTAAGAGACTGATATTCTCTAGAAACTAATTAGTACTTACAGCCATGCAGCTTTTAAGTAAATCTGACAACAAAGATCACAAACAGGACATGTTTCAGACAAACAGATCATCAAAAAGCCATCCTCTTGCATGCATTTTGCACTGCAGCTGTTGCCTAACTAGACTACTTTCATTCTTTTTCATTAAAGACTCAGAATAGGTATCTATCTTGATTCAAAAGCTGAGCTTCTAAATACCTGCTTTCTTCCAAATTAATCCCTTTATCTGGTCCTTAATGTTTCTTGATTCTCATAGTCAAGGTGCTACTTTTATTCCTACAGTGAAGAAGTATCAGTAAATATTTCATAACTAATGAACAAAGAAAGAAAGGCTAAGTTTTTAGAATCACAGAGTTGTTTCGGTTGGATCCAAGATCACTCAGTTCGACCATCAACCTAACACCACCATGGCCATTAAACCATGACCAGAATACCATGTCCATGTTTCTTGAACACCTCCAGGGATGGTTACTCCATCTGCCACCTCCCTGGGCAACTTATTCCAATGCCTAACCACCCTTTCAGGAATTTTTCCTGATATCCAATCTAAACCTTTCACAGCCCAGTTTCAGGCCAGTTCCTCTTGTTCTGCCATGTGTTACTAGGGAGAACAGATCAACCCCTGACCTCACTACAGCATCTTTTGTAGTTGCAGAGAGGAATGAGGTCTCCCCTCAGCCTTCTGTTCTTCAGACTGAAACTCAGTTCCCCCAGCTGCTCCTGGTGAGGCTTGTTCTCTAGACCCTTCACCAGCTTTTTGCCCTTCTCTGTACACTCTCCTAACTCTGAAACAGTTTTTCATTAGCTTATCACTTCCATTTCTTTCAGCTACATGAAGTAATAATTTCTCCTTTTCCTGAAACTGTTACATAACCACCTGCAAATCCAATCCCTGTTTTGCAATAACTCTAAAGTACTCAGCTACGGTGACTAAAGTTCTTGTATTTCTTTATGAGTATACATTTATAGCAGGTTTTGGATTGGTTTTGACTTTAAAGCACACAAAGCTTACTCCATATAGTAATATTTTGCTTTTCTGAGCACGTTGCACAAAAAAAAATAAATTTGCTTACTAGCAGAGAGACCGTAAGCGTGTTTCAGTCACCTAGACGACAGAAAGGTAAAGGACTTTCCTCAGCCAGTGTCAATGTTTAGTGTACAGGGTGTTTTCAGATTAGTTTTTCTTTTTAACTGTCTATGGAGAAATTCTGTTATTTTTATTTACTCTGCACCTAAACTGCAACAGAACATAATTTCGAGAGTTAATTCTCTCTCAGTATGGTTTTCACAAACCTTTTGCTTGTTTCAGAACAGGCGTAGAGGATCAGACCAGAGACACATGTAGCTTTTATTCTAACAACAGCCAAGAACAAGTGCCTAGGAAAAAGCTTAGGAATAAACATGCTGTGCTCGTTTGAACTAATTGGAGGATTCAAATGAGAAATTAGGCTATAGGCTGAGAGAAGAAAGCACTGATGATGCTACTTCACTCACAGCTTTACTGAGAAAGGAAAAAAAATGTTTTAAGACTTGTAACCCAAATATAGGTAAGTCAGACAGTTTCAGACTGCTCCGGGCTGTGGCTGCTCCTGCATGGCTTTCTCCTTTTGTAGCTGAATCTGAATAATTCCACTAACTTCTTTTCCTGCTGCTAATTCCCCTGGCAATCTACCTTCGCCTATCTGCTGCATTAACAGATGGTGAGATAAGACTGGGGAAGGGAGGGAAAGGTGGTAGGGGTGGTTAGAAACCCCTCTTAGGGATTTTGATCTTTGGGAGGAGTGTGGTGTTTCTGTATCACCTTTTCACTGTATGTATCTGTAAATATCTGTTATACACTGTAAATATCTGCTTGCATATTGTGCAAAGCTGTAAATATAAAGCTTCATTTATTAACTTCCAGATGACTGAGTCCTAGCCTGGGTTATTCCAAAGTGTGTGTGGGCAGTTAACTGCTAAACCACCACACATGCCCACAACAATACTTTCCCAGTGTACCTTCACAGTGGTTTGGGATTCACAAACATCTTAAGCCAGGCTAAATACAAAAATAATCTTTGTGTTCATTACAAACAACACCTGGAAAGAAACAGAACAAGAGCTTGTCTGTTGATCAGGCTATTTAACAGTACAACAGTACAACTAAAGTAGTCCTTGTTAGTATCACAGTTAAGACTTCCTTGTATTCCTGTATCTCCAGCAAATCTCTTACCTGTGGCCAAGATAGAACAGTATATAATCAAGATAGAATGGTATTTAATTACCATTTTTAAGAATATTCAGACTTTCTGCATCAAAGGTATTTTATTTGAGGATTTAACTCATTTTTTACTCATATACTTCACTCCATAGTACCTTGTATCTTTAATCTTTTGCCTAGCCCTTCTGAAGTCCAAGAATATAGTTCTATTGACTCTCCACCTAACTTTGCTAAGAATTGAAAACTCCACCATCTCATGATCATTTTGCCTATGATGGTCACCAGCCTTTGCATCTGCTGCTAGTCCTTCTCTATTTACAAAGGGCAGGTCTAATATAGCCAACCCTTGCTGGCTCATTCACCAGCCAATTACTGAATCTCTCCACTCATTCATTGCTTTATTTCTGCCTCCCTCCATTCTGCCCACCTTTACATCTGCTCTCACTCTATCTTTTGCTCATCTCCACCACAGCATCTCCAGAAGCCCCTGTTTCCACTCAGGCTGAGAATCATCTTGCAATTAATCAGCCTAAATTTCCAGTACCTATGATTCTTCCCTAACATTGCAATTTTACTAGGAAAATTACATTCTCTCCAAAATAATTGACCTCTGTGCTGCTTAACTTGTGCTTTAGATTTCATTCTCCTACCTCTGCTTCTTTCTTTCCCATTTTCCTCCCAATGTGAAAAAGCTGCTAAATGGTCTTCTCACTGCTTTTACCTTCCACTTTTCCTCTGGTTGGTAATGTCACAAACTGATTCATCTGTCTAATCTCATCTTTAGATCTCTGTATTTCCACTAATTTAATTCAATTTTCTGACCTTGCTTATTCTTTATTCTTGTTCTAATTTCTATTTTCACATGCAGTTTCTAGTTCCTATTCATTTCCCAGCAGACCAATGCAAAAATCAAGTCTCCCTATCCCAACTATTGTTTGAATCAAGCATCTTTACACACCACTTCTCCAGCCAAAGAGGCATGCTCCTTAAAATAACCATTAAACCAGAGATGCATTTACATTTTGTTCCTTGTAATCTGGCTGTATTGCCTGTATATTGTCTTGTGTGTAAAGTTCTAGGCCAACCTTTCTGTCTGTATTTGCATATCAACTACATGGCTGAGTCCTCTGCCTCAATTTAGAGTTTCTGAAAAGTTGGACACATTGATTGCAGCTAGGAAAATACTTCATAAGAAAATACTGCACATCTAAAGCTACCTAATAGGTTCAGGGAAGCCTTCTAGACAGACAGAACTGCTTGAGAGTAGTAACTTGAAAATTACTGTTTTCTCCTAGGCAAGAATGCTTGCAAGTCTTAGATTTGTGGTCATAATAGTTGGGTGAATGAATTAAACATGAATAGATTTATTATCTTAATTATGTGACTTTACAATTATGATTTCCCAATAAAGTGATAAATTAAAACACCAAGATGATGAACTGGCCATTTTTTATGTGAACATATAAGATGGTTAAAATTTATTGTTCCAAACACATATGAAATGATGTGTCCTTTCTTCTACACTACTTTGACAACAATTCTGTTGACTACCAACAATGCCATTTTTTTCTTTTTTTCATGAAACAAGAAACTCCAAACTGCATGAAATATTCAGTTCTAATTCCTAAGCAAATTATGATTATCTGACTTCTGACACCAGTAATACACATCCGAGCATTATTAAGTTTCCACAATATATCTGGTTTCCTGCTTAAAACAAACAACAGCAGAAAAAACAAATCACAGCTAACAAACTCCTACTGGAATATGACTGATTTGCAAAGTAGATTCAACATTTCCATCCATTTGCCCAATACAAAACAATTACAGTATCTGGCAAACTAAGCTTACAATTAAAATAAAATCATGGGATTTCAGGGACTGGAAGGGACCTCCAAAGATCATTCAGTCCAACCCCCCTGCCAGAGCAGGATCACCTATGCCAGATCACACAGGAATGTATCCAGGTGGGTTTTGATTATCTCCAGAGAGGGAGACTCCACAATCCCCTGGGCAGCCTGTTCCAGTGTTGTGTCACACAGTGAAAACATTCCTCCTCATGCTTAAGTGAAAATTCCAATGCCTCAGCTTCCACCCATTGTCCTGTCATCAGGCATCACCGAGAAGAGTTTGGCTCATCCTCCTGGCACTCACATTTTATACAGTTATAAACATTAATGAGGTTGCCTCTCAGTCTCCTTTTCTCCAAGCTAAAGAGCCCCAGCTCTCTCAGTCTCTCTTTGTAAGACAGATGTTCCATTTGCTTCATCATCTTTGCGGCTCTGTGCTGGACAGTCTCAAGCAGTTCTATTCCTCTTGAACTGTGGAGCCCAGAACTGGACACAGTACTCCAGATGTGGCCTCACCAGAACAGATTAGAGGGGCAGAAGAACCTTTCTGGACCTACTAGCCACACTCCTTCTAATACACACCAAGTAATACTAAAATATACAAAATGTGCAATGAAGTATGTGGAATGGGACTTAAGTGATTTTGATCATCTGCCTTTATAATGTTAGGGAATCACAGAATTGTCAAGACTGGAAGGGACCTCAAAGATCACCCAGGTCCATCCCCCTGCCATAGGCAAGGACACCTGACACTAGATCAGGTTGTTCAGAGCACCATCCAGCCTGGCCTGAAAAACTTCCAGGGATGGGACTTCCACCACCTCCCTGGGCAAGCTGATCCAGTGTTTCACCACCCTCATGGCGGTGAAGAAGCTCTTCTTAACATCCAATCTGAATCTACCAACTTCTAGTTTTGCTCCATTACCCCTAGTCCTATCACTACCCGACATCCTAAGAAGTCTTTCCCCAGCTTTTTTGTAGGAACCCTTCAGATACTGGAAGGCCATAATAAGGTCTCTTCAGAGCCTTCTCTTCTCCATACTGAACAACACCAACATCGTCTGTCAAGCTGTCCTCATAGGAGAGGTGCTCCAGCCCTCTGATCATCCCCATGGCCCTTCTCTGGACACAGTCCAGCACATCCATTGTAGTAGAGGCTCCAAAACTGGACACAGTACACCAGGTGATGTCTCATGAGAGTGGTATAGAGGGGGGAGAATCACCTCCCTCAACTTGCTGGCCACAATTCTCTTGATGCAGCCCAGCATACAGTTGGCTTTCTGGGCTGCAGGTGCACATCAGTGACTCATATTGAGCTCCTCATCTAACATCAACTTCAAGTCCTGTCTTTCCTTCAGGGCTGCTCAAGCCAGTCACTGCCCAGCCTGCATTGGTGCTTTGGATTGCCCCAACCCAGATGCAGACCCCTGCATTTGGTCTTGTCGAATGTTATGAGGTTGGCATGGGCCCACCTCTCCAGCCTGCCGAGGTCCCTCTGGATGCCATCCCTGCCCTCCAGCATGTCAATCACACCACATGGCTTGATGCTGTTGGTGAACTTGCTGAGGGTGCACTCAATGCCACTGCCCGTGTTGCCAGTGAAGATGTCAAACAAGACTGGTTCCAAGACTGATCCCTGAGGGACTCCAATTGTCACTGACCTCCACTTGGGCAAGGACCCATCAACAGCCACTGTTTCAGTGTGGCTGTCAAGCCAGTTCTTTATTCACTAAGCAGTCCATCCATCAGACCCATATTTTACCATTTTGGTGACCGGGATGGTGTGTGGAGCAGCGTCAGAGGCTGTGCTCAGATCCAGATAAATGACATCAGCTGCTCTCCCCTTGTCTATCAATGTTGTGACCTTGTCACAGAAGGCCATCAGGTTTCTCAGGCATGTTTTCCCCTTGGTAAAGCCGTGTCAATTGTACCAAATCACCTCCTTGTTATTCTTCTGCCTCAGCAGTGCCTCCAGGAAGATCTGCTCCATGATCTGACCAAGCACAGAGGAGAGACTGCCTGGCCTGGCTCATCCTTCTTTCCCTTTTTGAAAGTGGGAGTTGTGTTTCCCCTGTTCCAGTCAGTGGGGATTTCACCAGGTTTTCCTGACTTTCAGAGTATAAGAGAGAGTGATTTTGTGACCTTGTCTACCAATTCACTCAGCACTCATGGGTGTATCCCACTGGGTTATATGTTATATGATAACACATAAAAAGGAACAGATTCTTAGAAATCACATGTGGCATTATGTTAAAAAATAAAAGCATGGTTAGTATTATAGGTTTTTTAACATCTGCAAGATCCCAGGCTTCTGTTGCCTTTATCATATTAATTCAGCTTCTGTTTCTCACCCAAAATTCGACTCAGGACAAAGATAATGTCATATTGAACTCATCAGTGGTCTGGTACAAAAAAACATATCTCAGGAACATATTTGTGTAGCAATATACAGACAGACAATATATCTGTTAGATTATTACTCCATATTGGATATTCATCTGCTAGATTAATATTCCAGATGCATATTCATATCTCTTGTCAATTCTGTGGCACCAATTTGGGCTGCTTAATATTCTGGCCAACTTTTTTTTTTTTCCCCTTAAAAAATGAAAATTAGTCTGGAAAGTATTGAAATTCTAGCATTCAGTTAGAGATACAGTTAGTTTTTTGTTTTACGTTGGGTTTTGTTCTGTTCTGGTTTTGTTTTTTTCCTTTTTAAGGTTAATAATTTGGTTCAAGTCTCCATATCTTTCCCCTATCTTTCTTCTGTTTTCCCTCTTTACCCTTTCTTGCCCTGATCTACCTTTTTTTTATCCTCCCTTCCTACTGACTGGGCACTCTGCATTTTCAGTAATGCAAAAGCGAAAGAGAATCACAGAAACATAGTTAACTTAGAAGATACAGAATTATTTCCAGCCATGCCAGTCAATTTGAAAATAATGAAATCAAACTCAAAGCAGCACATCTAACATACAATTTTGGACATGAAGAAAACACCTGCCATGAAGACCACAAAGCCGTTCTAAAATAACAATAATAAAATAACAGTATGCATGGACTCTCCTAGGCGATCCTACTCTGGCAGCTCAGTTAGACTTGATGATATCCGGAGGCCCCTTCCAGATCCTATGATTCTATGACTCTATGATTCTACAAGTCAGGAAAGAAAAGAAAGCAGGTGATTTCCCTCTCAAGGGAAGAAATAAAACATGGAAGCAAAACTAGGCAGGGCTGCAAATTCATTTGGCAAGGAAAACGACTCACTGTGGAACAAAACAAGAAGTAAGGGTGAATTATGCAACTTAAGTATTCAGCAATCTTGAAAGGACTTAAAGAGGAAGGTTATCTTCTCCAATGACAGCTCCTGATCTTTAAGTAGGAAAAGACAGACATATACTAAAGGAAAATTTCTGGTTTTGCTTTTCTTACAGCACATCTGATTATACAGACCGACCAGCAGAGAGAGCTGCATGAACTGGAAAATCTGCTTCTCACATAGAGCACCAGTCAACAACAGGCTATCTGGAACAGCAGTGAGGACAGCATTTAATTAATAATGAAAGATAAGGATCACAAAATCACAGGTAGTGGTTGGATGGAACCTCTGGAGGTTATCTAATCCAAACACCCTGTTAATGCAGGTACACCTAAAGCAGGTTGAACGGGAACATGTCCAGGCACATTTTAAAAGTCTCCAGAGGACGAGACTCCAAAACCTATCTGGGCAGTCTTTTCCAGTGGTCTGTCACCTTAAAAGTAACAAAGTTTCTCCTTATACTTAAGTGAAACCTCCTGTGTTCCCGTTTGTACCTGTTCCCAGTTGTCCTATCCCTGACCACCACTGCAAAGCCCCATTCCCATGACCTCCTCCCTTTAAATATTTACATGCATTTATAAGATACCCTCTCAGTCTTCTCTTTTTCAAGTTAGGGAGTCCTCGATCTCACAGTTGCTCCTCATAAGAGACACTCAAGTTCCCTAATCATCTTTATGGCCCTCTGTCGGACTCTTTACAGTTTTTCCCTGTCTCTCTTGAACAGGGGAGCCTAGAACTGGACACAATATTGCGGGTGCAGCCTCACCAGGGCAGAGTAGAGGGGCAGAAGAATCTCCCTTGTCTTGCTGGCTGCAGTCTCCCTAATGCATCCCAGGATATCACTGCCCTTCCTGGCCACAAAATTACACTGCTACACTGGCAAACTTGTTAACCACCAGATCTCCCAAGTCCTTCTCTATAGAGCTGTTTCCCAGCAGGTCAACCCCTAACGTGTACTGGTGCAAGGGGTTATTCCTTCCGGGCACAGGACTCTACTCTTGTCCTCATTAAACTATGTGAGGTCCCACCCTGCCCAGCTCTCCAGCCTGTCCAGGTCTCACTGAATGACAACACAGCCTTCTGGTGTGTCAGTCACTCCTTTCAATTTTGTATTATCACCCTGTTAAGAGTGCATTCTGTCACTCCACCATTGACAAAGATATTATGTATGCATACATGGTATGCACAGAAATTGACAGACCACAAGAAAACTGAACCCACAGAAACACATTCATTCAACTATCACGTACAACTGCTAAGCATATTGTTAACACATGAGAAAAATACACAGTTCTGAAGAGCTGGAGATCTGAAAAACGTCTTATGCAAGGGGACATTCTTAAAATCACCAATGCAATTTGCAGTACTGAAATAAGGGAGCTGCTGCCAAAGCTATGGAAGTAGTGGAAGCGAAAGTTACTGTTACTGCAACTTCAGACAAAATCCTTTTGACTACCTGGGGGGGAATCAATATGTAATTTATCAAGTCCAGTGGAACCTTACCTTATATTCCCTTCCTTTCAGGACATGTTCTTGATTAATTCCTCCACATGCTATCTTTTTAGTACATAAAATTACTCATACTAGCTACTCACACTAGCCTGCCTTTTCTCCCAGTTTAAGGCATTTTTTAAAGCTACCTATTCCTTTAAGAAATACCTACTCTATAAGCACGACAGAAATAAAAATACAAAGAAAAAAGTGCATTTACATCCAAGTTTAATTTGCAAGAGATAGAGACATTAAGTTGAACAAGCAACTCAATTAACTTTGAATGCCTACAAAAGCAGACACACACATATTTTATCATTACCAAAACCTCAGATTACGCTAATTATTTAACTATTAACAAACTAAAGTACCAAATTTACTTTCAAAAAAAGAAAAAAAAAGAAAAGTCTGAAATATGAAGGTTAATGTCATCTAATTTCTCATTGGAGGAGAGTTTCACACTGACTCAAACCTGTGAAAAATTGGAACTCTGAAGTCCCTCTTTCACTTTCACTTGGCATTTCTGCTTACTCTCTTCTGTTGGCACTTGTACTGTGACAACAGGCAGTAAAACACTTTCAGTCAGGACTATTTTAAAGTCTTCATCAGTGTTAGCATTTTTTCAGACAATTGCTAAAACAAGTAAAGAGAAATGTATGGGAACACACACCAGCCCAACATGACATACATTGAAATGGAACTGCATTCTCAATGAGTTTACCATTAAAAAAAATCAGTTTCTCTAAATCTACCAAAAAAGCGGCAGAGATAATAAGCAGCTGCTGGTTCATGGCTGTGAACTTACATTCTCTGAGAAAGGGCCCCAAGAAAAACTTGGGGGGGGTGAAAAGGCATAATACAGGAGAAAGACCAACAGCATACTTTTTTTTTTACAGTAAGGCACTTCAGTTAACCAAAAATAACTATAAGATCAGCAGGCTTTTGCAAGAATTTCAACTTAGTACTCCATTACATATCACTTAAAGAAAAAAGTGAAAAACGTACTTTAGATAAGTTGTTACCCATACTAATTAGTGTTGCAAAGTAATTGCCAACAAGGAATCAAAACCAAGCAGAGCTGTTTACCCGGAGGTTACAATTGTTTATACACAGGTGAAATTCAAGCAAAATTCATAACTATTACATGTTAAAAATGCAAAAGCTGATATTAATTACAATTAATAATACAAAGTCACAAACTAACATAGTTGGAAGAGACCTATAGTGGTCATTTGACCCTATATCCCTGCTCAAAACAAGGCTGGATTATGCCAGGCTCAGAGCCTGTCCAGTGAAGTTTTGACAATCTTGTAAGATGGGTATTTCAAACCCTCTCTGAACAGTTTGTCCTGTCTTTGACCATCCTCCTGCTAATAAAAAGTAGCTTCCTAAACACTCACCAAACTCTCCAGCTCTATATTCTTTATACAATCTCTCATCAGGTAGCTAAAGACAAGATATAGATATCTCCTCAGACTTCTCCAAATGGACACTCACAGTACTCTCAGCCTCTTGTCTATTGCATACTCCAACCCTATTTATATTGATAGTTCTGCACTGAACTCACAGCAGCATGCCAGCATCAATATAATATTAAGAAGCGCGAACTGGAATAGAACAATCACACAAATTTACTGTCCTTTCAAACAAAACATTATCTAGAAAATAATACATTTTAATGATACAAAGTTAGACATTCAAGAAAAATGCAGGCTACACCTAGGAAACAACTGAGTATGCAACTGAGTACGCCCTGAGAAGTAGCAGCTACAGTAACTACAATACACTTTGGTAGATGAGAGAAACTCCTATTTCACTTGACATAGCATCAGCGACCAGCCAATTCAATATGTAGATGGGGAAAAAAGGGTTAACACAAACTGATTCCAGAAAATGCATAGTATCTTTTTGGATTCTACATAAATGTAGAAGAGGATTCAAATCCACTATTTTCACCAGGACAAGTCATGGAATGCTTATACCAACCAACCAGTAAACAACCCTCAATTTGACAAAAAAAGTAAAATAATTTTTGAAAACAACCATTTTAGAAAGGAAAAGATGTTTCTAATTCTAAAGTGTTTGGATATCAAATAATTTCTTTCCCTTTGCAACTACAAGACAGCATTTGCTTACCTCTGCAATATAGTCTGCCAATAAATACAAGCAAGGACTATAAGCAGCTTTGTGCTGTCTGCTCTCTCTGCTCTCCACCACCTACAGGAGGTTGAAGTAATGCGGAAACTGAGTTTTCCAATACCTCCTCCCAACACTTAACTTACACAGCAATAAAGATATGGGACATGGAAACTTGGTAAACTTTTACCAATAACTTCAAGGCTTTAATAATGAACATGCTATGCAGAAATATTATGCAAGTAACAAGTCCAGTGGCTACTAAATGTACCTCTGGTTGCCTCCAAAAGGTTTTATCTATATAGAATAAGCTTTTAATTACATCAGCAATAATGGAGACATCAACCTTAATTAAAAAATAAACTCTTGCTATCTAAAACCTGCTTAGATTTATTTAACTACTAGCTGAGTCATACATTACTCAAATATTTTTGTTTATCATGTCATATAGCTCAAAAATGGAGAAGCATTCAAACTAATTTTGTTGATTTCATACGGCTCCGACTGAAAGCTCAAGTAATGAAACAGTATTTGAATTCTAACAGAAAAATAAATAAGCTGCAGGTCAGTCAGATTAAGAAGATGTTTGATTTTTTTTTTCCTTGCTTTTTGCATATTAATATAATGTAATCTCAGTGTCAAAAGAGCTAGGTAGTTTAAACTATATAAATATCTGAAAGTATGTTTCCAGTGATAATATCACATATGTTGAATGGGGCTGTTTGGTAATTTTCAAATATACAGAAATAAAACCCAAACCAAAACAATACACCACGCAGTCGCAGATACTCTTTAAAAGCACTAGAATGTGTCTGCTTAAAGGGTTGTAATAATATACATAGTTACAATTGTTCTTAATGTTCTAAGGACTGTACTTTATGCTGAATGCTACCAAATAACATTTGTATTTGATGAAAGCGTACACACACACCTCTAAACCAATTATTCCTCTGAATTCCTGCAACTGCTGTAACAATATTGCTTATCTAGGTGCAATAGTACTACAAATAAAGCAATGATTAACAGAAACTCATTAGTTTTCTCCACTAGCTCCAGTTAATTCAGGTCCCCCTTGACTCAATCAACAGAGGATCCCTTCACCACTGAAAATCCTGTCTTAGGAAGCCCTTCTAGAACAGATGCTGTAGTATAGCCACACACTTCTGCTAGGTCCCTGACATAGAAGAAGAAACCATCAGTACCCAGAAGTTTTAACCCTTTCTCTCTTTTTTTTTTTATACCTCTCAGTGCTTTCTGCTTGAGGATTCGTCACCCTCCTTCACCATGCTTGTCTATAGGAAATATTGCTAACAGTGATGCAAAGCTCCATATACTTTCTCATCCCAGCCTCACCAAACCTCTTCTCTTTAATGCTGTCTACCACAGCTTATTACTAATTCTACTCTAGAAGCAAACATCACAAGTAAACACTTGTGCTGTTGTTCTCCTTCATACATTGCTTTTACATGTTTCTGAGTAACTGGCATGCTGGAAGGGAAATCTACGTCAGATCACTAATAGGAGAGGTAGAGCTAGACAGTCAAGGGCTTCACAAGCCAGTGCCCAGAGCCTGGTGAGTGGATAACATGCTCATTGAAACGAGTGTATTTTCCACTATGGCCAAAACAGATGAAAATGGCATTACATTTCTTTCCTTTTACAAATTCAAAGCTGTCACATACATAGTTCAAGGGTTTTCCTGGAACTGCAGTTGCACTGAAATCAGTTCTTTCTGTACTGCCTTTGCTCATCTGCTGAGGACCTCCTTTCCTGGCCTTTTATTTCACGAACCTTTCCAACGTGGTAGCATGACTCAAGTAAGTGACATAATACTTCTCTCTTTATCACACAAATGCAGATATATTGCCTATATGGGCTTGCAAAGCCTCAAACTACTACTCATACTGAGCACCTAGTTCAGCAGCACTGTAATTAATGCTGGCAACTAAATCACCTTCAACTTTTTGCTCTGGTTTTATGTTCTTTCCTTCTCTTCTAAGGACAATGAGAACAGTGAGGGGTTTGGAGAGCATGTCATGCAAGGAGTGGCTGAGGGGACTGGAGTTGTTTAGACTGGAGATGGCTAAGGGAAGATATTATTATTTCTTACAACTACCAGAGTGGAGATTGTAGTGAGGCCAGTACTGGTCTCTTCTCCCAAGTGATAGTACAATAAGAAACAAGCTTAAATTGTGCCAGGGGAGGTTTGGGTTGGATATTAGGAAAAATTTCTTTACTGGAAGAGTGGTGAGGCTTTGCAATAGGCTGCACAGGGAGGTGGTGAAGTTGCCATTCCCGGAGGTGTTCAGGAAGTGTAGAGATGTGGTGTTTCAGCATATAGGTTAGTGATCATGGTAGCTGGGTTATGGTTGGACTCGATCTTAAAAAGTCTTTTCCAACCATAATGATTCTATAACTCTTTCCCCACCCTCAAAAAGCCAAAGGGGAGGGGAAAATAAGGGGAGAAAAGAAATTCCACTCTCTCAATGGTTCTTTTTACTTAATCTATATGTCTGCCTTTTCCCTGTATTTTCTAAAATTTCTCCACTTTAATTTTCATTGTTTACCTTGGCCATTCTCCATTTCCTTCTTCCTTTCCTATCTGCAGGACTTTCCTAATTGCAGATGACACCAAGTTGGGAGCATGTGTGGATCTGTTAGAGGATAGGAGGGCTCTGCAGAGAGACCTGGACTGGCTGGATAGATGGGCGTACTCCAATGCCATGAGTTTTAACAAGTCCAAGTGCCAGGCTCTGCACTTTGGCCACAACAACCCCATGCAACTCTACAGAATGGGGACAGAGTGGCTGGAGAGCAGCCAGGCAGAGAAGGACCTGGGGGTACTGGTCAACAGGTGACGGAATATGAACCAGCAGTGTGCCCAGGTGGCCAAGAAGGCCAATGGCATCCTGGCCTGTATCAGGAATAGTGTGGCCAGCAGGACCAGGAAGACCTTCTGCCCTGTGCTCAGTATTGGTTAGGCCACACCTTGAGTACTGTTTCCAGTTCTGAGCCCCTCAATTTAAGAAAGATGTTGAGGTGCTTGAACATGTCCAGAGAAGGGTACCAAGGCTGGTGAGGGGGCTGGAGCACAGCCCTACAAGGAGCAGCTGGGGGGGTTCAGCCTAGAGAAGAGGAGGCTCAGGGGAGACCTTCTTGCTCTCTACAACTACCCAGAAGGAGGTAGTAGCCAGGCAGGGGTTGGTCTCTTCTCCCAGGCAGCCAGTGACAGAACAAGAGGACATACTCTCAAGCTGTGCCAGGCCAGGATTAGGCTGGATGTTAGGAAGAAGCTGTTTGCAGAGTGATTGGTCTTTGGAATAGGCTGCCTTTGGAAGTGATGGAGTCACTGTCCCTGGAAGTGTTTGAGACGAGGCTGGAGGAGGCACTTAATGCCATGATTAGTTAATTAGTGTCAGATGATGAGTTGGACTCAGTATTGAAGGTCTTTTGCAACCTGGTTAATTCTGTATGTAACGCTTTTGAAGGAACTCATTCTGCCTCTTTGTGAGGTGGGGTTGCTATTTTTTTCTTTCCATAGAAGACAAAAAAATCCCCATAGCTCTCGCTAGCATTTTTCTTCCTTATCACTCAAGAGCATACAAGTTGCTTCTGGAGCAGATAATCTGCAATGTCTTCTTGTGTAACGGCTGTCAAGTCAGTAATTAGAAATAAAACACAGAAAGTGCAAATTATTGATTAGGCTATTTATGGGACCACGGAACTTCTTAAGACTGGATTACCTACAAACAAGCTGCATTCTGACTTCTAATGAAACAAGTTACTTAGAAATTTATTAAAACCCTAGAAATAAATATACACAGAATATGTATCTAGAAAGAGGTTCTAGAAAACTATTTTTTATGCTGTCAAAAAAGTAGCATTTCAATTATTTTCTTTTTCTGCAAATTAGTTCTTTCCTACCAAACCACGAAGAAGTCTATTACAATGCTACACTCGCACTAGTTCTGGCTCTGCTAGTGAGCCGAAAAAATAAGTAAGATTTCTTTTCACCTTGTACTTTTCATGTGACAGACACAATTGCAGATGTCAAATGATGTGTTAGTGTTATTGAGTCTAAATATCACACTTTTGTTCTGAATTTTTCACCAACAGCCTTTAAGTTCCTTAATAATGCAATGAGCAGAAGTATGTATTTCACATTAGGGTCCTTTCCTTATTTAGGCAAAGTAGTGGATTAAAGCAGCAGTTTCACAAACCTTTTAGGTTTATCACATCTTCGTTTAACTGTCAGAGATAGTGTACAGGATTAGTTTTGCAATTGTAATTTGTGTTCTCTCCTTTCCTGTTTATCCCTACATATTTTTGGTTCCAGTTCTTTTATCTGTGCAATCGGTGGAGTCCTTTTGAAGGCATAATTAAAACACCAAGTCTCAGTACTCAGGAGTGGTAGTGAAGTGTACATTGTTTAAGTTACTGAAACAATTTTATACTCTAGGTACATCATTGTACATGCAATGTTTACAGTACAATGCTATACAATTCTGACGGGCTTTTCTGAGAGGGTATCTTTAGTGGAGTATCATTACAGGCATAAACACACATCAATCACTGTTTAAAATTGTAACATGCCTCTTTTATGGAGTTAACCTCCATCACAATGAGCAAATTTCGCAGGCTTTAAAAATGTGATTAAAGCACTGCAAATGCTTTAACAGTAATGCTGCTATTCCTGATAGTTTCAAATATATTCTTGGTATTTATCAAGTAGATCACTGAAATGTTACTGCTGGACTCTTAACACAAAGTCTGGCTTTAGCAAATCTCATTACGTGATTACAGCCATACTTAGTGTTAAACAGTGTGTACAAGCAATGAAAGGAATGGCAGGTCAGCTGTGGATTACACAGATGTGTGAGTGTCACTCTGTTAATTTGCCTGTCTTTTTTGGGTTTGCTCTTGTAGCCTGGAAATTATGGTTAAGCGAAGTACATGTTTTACAGTATAATGTCAAGACTACTATGACAATCAGACAGGTAAAGAATGTGTGTGTGCATACGTGTTAGATACAGCATTTTCTGGGGAAAGAAATTATAGATTATTTTTGAGACAATTAATAATTCGAACTAAAATTCTTTCATACTCATATATAGCCAAAATGTCTGGCCCTCACCCATGGTGAATTGAAAGTAAGCAAGATGCTGGAACACAGTGTGATCAGCAGCCACAAAAGCCTATCTGCACTGATATTTTCTAGATCAATAGCCCACACTAAGGAAAGTTTCCATAGTCCTATCACAAGTAAAGACTTCTGTATGCTCAAGACATCAGCCTCACTGAAATTTGAAATTACATAGCCACAACAGCTAGAATAATTAACAGGTAAGGTTAGAGAGACATATAAAAGGACTTCCACTGTCTGCATTTCCAGTATAGAGCCACTCATCTACCCAGACTTTTTATCTTTTTACCCATCTATGTCATGGGTTTTTTCCCCCTCACACTCACATTTCTTATTCCTGTATTCTAGACTACAGATCAGTTCTCATCCAGTCTGCTGCAAAGCCACCTGCCA
>VWZI01002920.1:9970-22032 GCA_013396835.1 Psilopogon haemacephalus | reverse complement strand
CTCATTCTTCTGAGGTCAAAATAAACTCTAATCACAATACCACATCCTTACCCACTGAGGCTAACAGAACTGAGTCCTCTCACAATCTGTTTTCTACAAGCAATTTATTTCTTCCACTAAAAAATCAAAACTAATTTCCTCTTCAAAACTAGCAATAGTCCTCCTCCAACTGAAAATGAATTCTCCAATGACCCAGACAATTTTCACATAGCTTAGCCCGGCTCACAACTGTATTTGGCATATGGATTCCGATCTCAATAATTGTTTTACTTAATATGTTTTTTTGCAAGGAGGAGGAGGGTGAGGGTGTGGTGCTTTTTAATTGTTGTTTGCTTTTGGTTTTGTTTGGGGTTTTTTGGGTTTTTTTTTTCATCCAGTGGTGCTAACAGCTTTATTGTGGAGTTTGCAATAGCAAATCTGAGAACATCAATAGATACAGAAAAGGTCGTTTCACTGACATAAATTGAAAGACAAAATACTTGCCTAGATCAGAGTCTGAAGTTTGGTTCCAAGTAGGTCATATCTTGACTACCGTAAAGATCAGAAAGTGATCTTAAAACCTATCTGACTGAGGACAGCACAACTAATGGTTCTTTTATTAATGGAACCGGAGGAAAGAATATCAAAAAGCACTAAAGCCGCAACCGGACACAACAGAAAAGTTCTGAAAAAAGATGGCTAAAGAGATAGTAAAAAAGTAAAGAACAAAGAGGCATCTAGCAGGATGAAGAGACAAAGCTGTTTACATACTTGCTCCATCCTTACTTTAAGCCATATTTTGTTCCAGAATACTATTGAGTTCCTGCTTCTGCCTCTAAACTTACCTCCTGCTTCACTACTGAGAGGAAGGAAAGCAATGATACTTTAACTATTGTGGGAACAGAAGAAAACTGATTTTCTTACAGTACAGGAAACATTAAGCATTCAAAAGCAGTAGCAATACACAATATTATCCTCACAGTGGTTCTGACTGAGGGCGCCTTTTTTTATTTGTAGGTTCAAAAGTTATCCTGTGTGTGAGGCAGTATAATCCATATTAGAAAGCCCACTTTTACAATTTAAAAAAACTTTCACTTTTCCTACCATTTGCTGTGTATGCTTAACAAATGAGCCTACAAGTGTATCCTGTTTGTTCTTGCCAGAGAGGCTTTTATACTGTTCTGGTTCCCTTATTCTCTCTTTCTTCTCCTTAATGTGTTACCCAGGAGGATAATTTCCTGTTTTATTTTCCTCACAGCCAAAGGACATCCATCAAGCTTTGTTTCTTTCTTTAAAGGTTCAGTAAATAACTAGAAACTCTGTAGATAAAGACACTGCTCCAAACAATAAGTATTCCAAATTAATTATAATGGATTATACCAAAATAACCACTAGATAACAATTTATGTGTGCTTTTGAATCATAAATAAGCAAATGGTTTCAGAGCTGCTTCCAAGCAGATATCCTCCTCAAATACAGCAATATCGTTAAGGTAAATATACTGTGCTCAACAATTTCTGATATCTTAAAAGTTGTCCATTCCCCTTTTGAACTAATCTTAAATAATCCAGAAGAACTCCTAACATTTGATAATACAGGCAGCAACAGGAAATCTAAAAAGTAATATTAAAAAAAGAAGCAGAAAGAGAAGGCAAGTGTTCTAACGTTACATATATAAGAATTTTAGAAATAAATCCATAGCATGCACCCTTATTAAACAAATACAGATATCATAAAGTTGCGTGAAAAATGGCACACTTATTCATCAAACATTTATATTCCTCAAGGGAAGAAACATATTCCACCATTACCTTTATTAGTAAACAGGGAGGTTAGTGAACAATTGTTAAGAAAGAAAAAAATATTAAAACTTGACTTGTGAACGTATATACAAGAATACAGCTTGATAGAAGAACGAAATCCCACCAGCATACCCTTGTAACTAGCTCTAGAAGATACTCTGACAAAACACAACATATTGGACTCAACTGGTTGAAGTTTAATATCCTGACAAAACCCAGAAGATTGCAATGCTCCAAAAGTTCCAGTTGATTAATCAGTCTGTGATTCTTGTAAAGCCAAAAGAAATTTAAAATAAAAAGAAAGAAAAATGCATGTCAAATGCATATAAACTACATATTAAGTACTCAGTAATCTGAAGGCAAGACATTAATTATTTAAATTAACTTACAATAGCTTAAGTAATAACTGAAATTGAAGAAAACACTCAGTTTACAGTTACTTCAAAAGCTATTGTTGTGTGCATTCAACCACTGAAGAAGTCAAATCATTCTTTGTACTAATTATTCTTTAATTAAACAAGACACACTATGTTGCATTTTAATGTAAGAAGTGATAGAACGTAACGTGTTCTATCTAGACTTTAATTATGCATTATGCCAACATGCATATTGGTTATGGTTTTCAAGTTGGTAACTTTTATTTCTAGTATGCCGCATTTAGAAAATGGAAATATAATAAAAACATACACGAAATTAAAGAAAAATTGCTACAAAGTTGACACTACTAAATATACTTTTAAAGAAATGCTACAGAACCAAACAGATTTAGCAAAATACATTTTTTAATTACAAAATGAGCAGTTCATTAAAGAAGGGAAGCACTATAATTATATGAACTGAACAGATTGTTTCTGGTCACATTGTCCTTCAACGGTTTAAAACTGTTGTATGTCATCATCATACTGTTCTTTTTATATACAAACTGGAAGAGAAAAATGTTCCTGGTTTGGTTGCTGAGAAGTCTCTGACCATTTGCTGTCCTGACTTTTCTTTAGAATTTTGCCAATGTGCAGATCTTATTTGAAGTTAAAATTGGCCCAGGACAGAAAACAACCTTAGACAAGCCGAAGTGAGTTCACAGCAGAGGCCACCAACATAGTCAGGGACTGTAGCAGACACTACAAGGATAACAGGCTGGGGAGCATAACCTCTTCCACCTAAACCAAAGAAAAACTTTGAGGAAAAATCCTAACAGCAGCCCCCTGTGCTAACAAGATTATTCAGAAGACATCCAGGCTCTTTAAAGGATAAGAGAGACAATAGGCAGAATTTGAAACACAAGAGGTTCAGAAACAATATAAGGAGAAAGTTTGTTGTCTTAAGGACAGCTCAGCAATAGAGGTGTTGTGTCCATCCTTGGCTGCTTTTATGGTCTGACCTCAATACACAGAATTACAGAATCATTTCAGCTGCAAATGTCCTCTAAGATCAAGTCAAACCATCAACCTAATGCCACTAAAGTCACTATGCCCTGTCTCAAAGTGCCATGCCTACACATTACTGAACACCTCCCTGGGCAGCCTATTTCGATGCCTGATCACTCTCTCATTTTAAAAAAAAACAACAAACCACCCCAAAAAAACCCACACACCTTCCTCTGGCACAACCTGAGGCCATTTTACTTTGTTCCATTTCTTGAGACCAGAAAGAAGAGACCAATCCCCACCTCAACACAACCTTTCAGGTGTCTGTAGGGAGCAATAAGGTCTCCCCTCAGCTTCCTTCTCCAGGTTAAACAAACCCAGATCCCTCAGCCATTCTTCTCAAAATATGTTCCTCAGGCCCTTCACCAACTTCACTGCCCTTATCTGGACATGCTCCAGGAACTCAATGTCCTTATTTCAGTGAGGATCCAAAACTGAGCACAGTACTTGTGGTTCAGTGTCACCAGTGCCAAGTATAAGGGCATGATTACTTCCCTACTCCTGCGGGACACACTATTATATTTCTGACTCAACCCAGGATGCTGTTAAGACTCCTTCTTACCTTTGGGCAGATCAAGGTTCCCACCCAAAGTGGTGTCATCTGCAAATCTACTGAGGGTGCACTCAACCCCCTTATCCAGATCATTGCTTAAAATGTTCAAGTAAATTGGCTCCAAAAGTAAGCCCTGGGCAACCCTACTTATGACTAGTTGCCAACTGAATTTAATTTCATTTATCACCACTCTTTGAGTCCAGACAGATCTTGACCCAGCAAACCATCTAACCCTCCAAGCTGTGAGCAACCAGTTCCTCCAGGAGGATGCTGTGGGAGATGGCAAAGGCATTAGTAAAGTCCAGGTAAACAACATCTACAGCCTTTCCCTCATCCACTAAGTGGATCACCTTGTTGTACAAGGAGATTGGGTTCATTCAGCAAGGCCTGCTGTTAATGAACCCATGCTGACTAGGTTTGATCACCTGGTTGTCCTGCACATGCTGCATAATGGCACTGAGGATGATCTGCCCCATGACTTTCCCTGGAACAGAGGCCAGACCAACAGGTCTCATCAATAACCCTGTTTTTTGACGGGAGTTTGGAACAGAAACCTGAACTATTCTATGAACACAGTATCTCTGTTTAATAAAAAGTTACATTATTGCACTCTGTAGAAGAATTGTAACAATAACCTCCCAAATATTTTCTTTGAAATACAGAGTAATTCAAAGCAATGCTTTTCAGTTGTATTAACCACCTGTCTGACCAGGATCAGGGATTATACGCTCTTTTTTTTTCCCCCTGTGTGTCCCTTAGCATTAAACTACTCCACCACTTTTCCCGGCTTCATGCATGTTTAACCTATTGTGCTAACAGTATGATGAAGGGCACTTGAGGTCACTTCTCTTCAGGCGTTCTCAGTCAGAAATACTAGAGCTACATTGTGGCAAATCAAAACAATAGCGCGTTTCTTAGCCAAGACAGACTTCAAATGTGGGAAAAGGAGAAAAGTAGTTTGACACATTAACACAAAACACCAAATGCCCTACAAGCGGTTTTAAAATAAAGCTTTTCAGTATTTCCAGAAATTGCTGTAAAAACGTTATTTTCATCACCATGCGGTCTTCTAATCACAGCATAGTATCTTCAATGATAAAAAAGAGACATCATGTATTATCAATTTCATCAAAAGATTTTACCTCAGGTTGATGAATTTTTTAAAACTGTCAAAACTCATAGAACCACCATAAAATTGACAAATACTACAACATTTTTACAGGAAACAAAAGTAAAACTATTTTATCACTCTGAGGTTAGTTTAAAATTCAGTCTTATGAGCTCACAGGCAAAAGTATTGGTAAGTGGCAGAGCTCTTAGAAAACAGTCTTGGAATAGTACCAAAGCACAAGAAAATGATGGTATGGCTTATGTCTGCTGCAGTCTAAAGATATGCCTTTAAACACTGTTAATATGCCTGAACCACGTTGGGTAGCAAAAACAACATGAAATTGCAAGTTTCATGTGCAATTTACACTGCCACAGCTTCCAGCTGCTGAAATAAGAGCTGGTTCAGGTACACTGATGCATGTCACAATCATGAACACAACTATACCACAGACATAGCATCAGACTGATTTAGTTCTGACTTACGCTGGTATAGTTTCATTAACCTCAACCAAATAAACCTCTTGGTTTATTTATTCTCCACTTACATCTGAGTCTATATATTTCTTACACTGCCTATAGGTCTGACAACGCATGACAATGAAAAGCAAATGTTCCAGATAATTTTCTACACCCACCTTGCACAAGTCTTCTGAGTCTTGCTAAAGCTTTGCATTCTCATTATCTAACATGTTTCTCTACTACATCTGCAAGGATGTTTCCAAAATACACACTGGAATTCAATGCAACTTCATATCAATTCTCAAAGTACCATTTTCAGTTTTAGGGATCAAAAGACTCACAGGAATACAACGTCCAATGTCCAGCTACCTTGAAATCTCCTTTAACTGAAGCCAAGATAAAAACAACCATAAGTCTCTATTCACAAAAACCCTGACATACAGCATAGTTACAAAGGTGTATGAAGACCCATAAAGCAATTAAAAGATACTTTGGAACCTATGGAAATAGGTTCATTTGGAAATGCACCTAATTACACAGTTTCTAGAATAGTTCCAAAACCTTTGCCTTTCAGGAGACAGCTGTTGGTTTGACATATGCTTTATTGCCCACAGATGAGGATATGGGTCTTGTGCAATCCCATGTCCTCAGATTCCAGTGGGAACCCAGAATTTCCTTTGTAGTTCAGTCCATCTTTGGGACTATTCAGGATGTGGTTACACATTTTATCTGGCACTGCAAGCCATCTTAAGAAGTTATCCTGTTTGTTTCCTTTCCCTAATACCATTTGTTCTTAAAAAAAAAAAAAAACAAAAAAAAAAACAACCAACAAAACACCCACCAAAACGAACCACCCCATCACTTAGGCCAGTGTTGTGATACACTTTACAACACAGATGTACAAAGAGCTGTTGCGTTTACAAAACTGAAGGGGCAGCCAATCCAAATGTTTGTGAGAGTGTGAAGGCACAGCTTGTGCTCCAGAGACAGTTTAAGAGGACATTTAACACACATCATGAAACTACAACCTTTACCTCTTACTCTCAGACCTTTGGGACATCATGGTTTATAATTCCTGACAGAAAGGTCCAAAGTCTTTCACAGTTTGGATTTTCCCCTATATTGTCTTGTCCTTTGGCCATCAGTTGCTAAGTAGGTAGAGTCTATTTTCTACGGCTCCAAAGAGCAAAACCTTAACTTATCAAAATATACACCCAGAAGAGTTTCATTATTCTGAAAACTATACATAGCATGCAATTTCTGAATAATTTAAAAAAAAAACGTGTTGCTTAAACCCCATATATTAACACTGACTCTAATACACAGAAGTGAGCATTCAAATCTCACACAACTAACCTAAAACTATAAAGAGTACAACTCTAAAGAGAACTATCTGAAAACTTATTTTACTAGAGAACCTGCAGTTCCAGCAGTGCAAAGTATGGCAAAATAGTGTCAAGAATAAGATCAGAAGTGCCAGTTATCATTTCCAAAATCAGTTTGCATAAGAAGCGGTTCTTTCCATTTGAGGTGCATTTCATTGCAAAAGGAAATGTCTTTAGAAGTTTGATGATAAAACTGAATAACATGCAAGCCTGCAGGCTCATGAACTCCCTTGACAATCTCTGTGTAACCTATAATATGGAAATAGGCTTTGTGCAGAATTTTGACTCCTTCAGCTGTAAGGTAAGGGTTTTAAAGGTGTCACTTAATTCAATGCCTTTTACTTACTACATTTTCTCAGGATAACATTTTTTGTTATTTACGTTTGTAGACTATAGGATTGGGATGTTTCTGAATCTGTCTGTCCCTGAGAGGATGTCCCCTTGTACAGATTAGCTGCTATTTGGCCCAAGTTCCTGATTTCTGAGCAAGCAGGAGTACTCCTTCATACAGACAGGATGCAACAAACACGTAAGCAGCTTCATTTCCCCTCTGCGTTTTGGCAATCTTATATAGAGAAGGAGATTTATGTCCTTTGCAACTGCATTATGGTTAACTTATGAACCAGTGTAATACACTACTGCTGTATTTTGCAGAACCAGCACCTCACATATTAAATAACATAAGACTTCTCCACAGCTGAGAAATCCTGCAAAAGAGAACATTTTTGCTGTCTTATACTGTCTACTGCAGAATGCAATATGCCAACTATACCATACATAACAGACTGTATTTTAAAATCACCCTTCAACAAGAACCCTCACTTGAAATCTGTATGTTTTAAAAAGCTCTTGTCTTTATAACCTCAGATCATCCAATGTTATTTGACTGTCGTAATAGGTTTTCAAAGCATGTTTTTAAGCCACAAACCCTCCTCTTTTATTAGGATTATTAGTTGTTTTTCAACAGTCTTCGTCCTCAAATGTTCTTTCCTTAGTCTCACAGTCAGGTTTTACCTAATACATTCAATAAAATGCAGGCATCACCTGTGGCCCTAGCTCTGTAACTGAATTCACTAAATCGATCCCGTAATTTCATGTTGGAGTTAATAGGGCTCCCAATCTAAATACACCTGAACAACTAAGGCCTCTAAAAGTTATCTGAGAAATTCAGGTATCAAATTTATTATATATTTGTATGCACCAATACAATAAATTTAAAAGTTAAAGCTTTTTTTTTTTTTTTTTCTGCTGTAAAAGTGTTGGAAACACAGGTTGTGGCACAACACAGACAACTGTTGAACATTTTGTGTCTAACTATAAAATCCTAATAGTCAAATAAGACTAACAGAGAACAAAGATGGGAAACATCCTTTTAAAGGATACTAGACATGTTCTTAAGGGTCTAGAAAATGTTAATAATACTGCTCTAAATTATTTTTAAAACATAGAACTTTTAAAAAAAATCTCTTGTCCCTATACTTTTGAGAAATAGGAAAATTTTTAATTAAAAAAACCAACAACCCAACAAAACCAAAAACACGAGCAACCCTCACAAACTGATTAAAGTCAGTTGGATAATTCCTTGTATAGAAGGCCACCAAAAAAAAAATAAAGACCAAAGTCACACAAAAAACATATTTGAATTATTAATTATACATGCAAATAACTTGGCTCAATTTGAGCATATGCATTAATTTAAAACACTTCTGAAACACTGAACTCTACTGCAACTGCTCAACCACAGAAGAAAAATAATACAGGGAATATCAGCTAAGACAACTCCACTAGACTGTCAATAAAAAATTTTGCACCCCTGACAACATATAGTTCAAGATCAAGGTACGTATCAGAAAAGCTTCTACATGGGGATCCACACAGACCACACTATACATACTTATGCATGCATGTAAGCACTTCCAAAGTCCCAATCTGAGTAATCGGTCTTAAGTTTAGAAAGTTCATAAAGTGTTACATCTCTGTTTTCTAGGCCTGGCACTTTCAGCTTCCCAGTAAGTATTAACAGCAACATAAAACCAACATTGGTGATAACCAGTCAACACGAAATTTCAGCAGGATCAAACCTGAGAGCCAGCCAAGTGAATAAAAACGACAGACTACAGATAACATTTGATGTCAACAAATACAAAATAATAAATTGCTGCAAGTTGTCCTTTCAGGCACTCCCACATGGCATAGAATTTTAAGCCAAATGTAAACAGATAAGCAAAACAACCAGGTAGAGGACGTGCATTTTAACAGAATCTCTCCTTAATACACGTACACACATGACAAAAAAACCCAAAGTGTTCCAGTGTGCAAAGATTAAAATTATTTCACCTGGGATACTGCCTTTTGTGGCATTGCAGAAAAGCAGAAGCAATTCAGATTTAACTGAGCTATGGATAAATATCAAACATACTAGGAAATGAATAAACAAGCAAGCAAAATAAAGCACCAAGTCAAACAAACAAAAACCACAGAAGCCCAAAGGAAGGGATCAAGGTATAGAAAAATCAAAACATCAAGAGCTAATGCCTCTCTAATATAAAGAAAAATTCAACCATGATTAAAAAGCAATCTAACAACAAAAAGAACAGTGTAATACTACTGTGAAAGTCACTGCCAAAGGCTCAGATGTAAAAACAGCTCACATCATGAAAGGACAATGTTTGTATTGATTTTAAATCAAATTTTGGCTGTATCACATTGGATTTTATGTTTTTAATATCAGTCACATATTGATTGGTGTTTGACTCTGCAACATAGTGACTGCATAATGAAAATGAATGGACAATTATCTTCCAGGCAAGCCATTCTGCTTGTCTACTTAAGAAGTATTTAGATTTTCTTACACAGAAAACTACATTCTCTACAGGTCAACAGAAAAGAAGGCAAGCTAGGAATAAATTTTTTAAGGTTAAATCAGCTGTACCTCAATACCCATGATAACACAAAAGGATTATATCATTGTCCATGCAAATCAGATCTCCCTACATCAGTACTGCATAACCCAGAGAATGTAAACTGGAGTGAGGCACCACCTTTTTCTTCCAGCATCTCACAGGTTGCAACTGACAGTGACAAGCTACCTTATACTATTATCTTGCAGCTCTCACTGTATTGCAAGGCATATAACCCATTGCATGCAGCATAAAGCACCTATTAGTATGCTGCAAATAAATATGATTACAGTTCTCCCAGTAGAACTTCTACAAAGAAGCTTCATCACATATATACATTTTTGCTTTGATTTTCAAGTCTCCGTAAATCCAGATTTACAATATGGAATGATTTGCAAATTCTCATATCCAGAAATTCAAGAGAGCTCATTTATCTTCTGACAGATTTTTTTTTTTTTTCTAAACCACATATGATACAAGTTAGAGAAATACAAATGAGCTTAAATGTTGACTCAGATCTTGCTAGTCTTACTGACATTACTCATCTTACTGAATTCATGCTGAGAATCCTGTGGGTGGACATATGAATTAATATGGAACCCACTGAAATCAGTGCACAGTCAGGGTCAGACACTTTGAAACAGCAGCTCTATTAACTTACATGGGGAAAATATAACTGTGCCTAGCATAGTAACAGTGTCAATATTTGCATACGAACCAAAGTAAAAAGAAGGGGAGGTGTTACAAGAGAAATGCTAGCCTGTAACAGCATAGTTAGCAGGAGAGTAGGATAAAATGGGCTGAAAGGCATCAGATGAATTGGTCATCTGGTTGAGCTTCCTCCTCAAAGTTCCAGTTATTTTTATTACCTATTAAAATTAAAAAAAACACCAAACCCCAAAAAACTCTGATTGTCTTAATCTTCTTGATTTTTCAAAACACCATCAAAACAAATGTGGGGTTTTTAATCATTCAATGTTTAATTAAGTCAGTTGGCTTTTTAATCAAACTTTTGTAACTTTTAATAATAGTTCTCTTTTACCATAACTAACAATTTAATTAATGTATCTGTTTGACATTACCCTATTTCTGAGTCATGTTTATTTCCCTTTAAAGTTTTTTTTTTTTTTAAACCAAGAAGCTAAATGATTTCCTGTAACTAAAAACATCATCAGCTTTTTGTTCACATGTAGCAAACACGCAAGAACGCCCCGGAGCAGACATAGAGACAGCAATGGCAAAAGTGACGTCGCTTGGTAACTGTTTTTCTTACAGCTTCAGCAAGAACCTGCCATGGCTAGCATAAGATGGTAGTGACACTCACTGTAGTAGTATTCAGTGGGTATCACAACATTAACTCCACAAAGTCTGGAAATAGTTAATTTACAGAGATTTCAGCTTTGGTTTGTTTTTGTTGTTTTGTTTTTTTTAATGAGCCCAACACCACTCTCCACAGCTACACCCCAGAAGATGCAGTAGCCTCCTTTCATTTTCCATTCTGCAGTTCCTGTCAATCTGACCACGGAGGGCGTCAAACATTTTCTGCATTCTGTTAATTTTTTGCTCATTTAAACTTCCCCATCTAGCAGCAAAAACTACTTCCCTATGTTGCTGTCACTAGGACTTGCAAACAATAAAAACAGTCAATAGCTTATATTCAAAGCTGCTCTGGAAAACATATCACTGCTTAAAATCCCTATCATGTCACACTACACTACACTACTGAAGTTGTTTACCATGACATTTTCTATTTACACCACTGAACTCACTTGGGACTCATTCTCATCAAGTAGAGGGCTGTGATGGCTACTGTGCTCCTACTAAATCCTCAAATTACTGTCACCAGCTCCAAGAAGGGAAAATAAACAGGCATGCCCAAGAAATACTACTACAATATTTCTCTCATATCAATTACTAGGGAGTCTGGGCAGTGGGGAAGAAAAAGCAGTTAATCTATATAACTGGTGCAGACTACCATTTTTGACGGCATACATGATCTTCCTACAATATCTTATCAGCATTGATTATCCCAGAAAACATGAATTTTAGAGACATCTCTCTCACCTGAACTACACATATATTAAAATTCAACTAACAGAGTCAGTGGAGAAGTAGATGATAAACTGTAAAGCTGTACAGGACTAAGAAATCAAACACTGATCATTAAGAAACTAAACTCCACTGTAAAATCCCATTTAAAACTGTAAGCAGTCATGACAGGCTTCCCAGTTATGCTTCCCTCTGCCCAACAACGAAAAATAATATGACCTATGTCTCTCCAGCAACAAATAATTTACAAATGACCAAAGTAAAGTGTTATTTTCTCACCTGTCACAAAGACCGCAGAGGTGAGAAGGGGAAATTTGAAGACGGAGCCAATGAGGTTCTAATTAGACCTGAGTTGTACACACACGCACACACACACAAAAAAAACCAACAACAAAAAACTT
>VWZI01002916.1:53070-66946 GCA_013396835.1 Psilopogon haemacephalus | reverse complement strand
GCAGGATTGGTGCTGGCCCAGCTGAGAGCAGAGCAGGGCTGTAAATCACTGTGAGTGAGCAGAGCCTGAGCTGGGCAGTGCAGCCCTGGGCAGGATTGGTGCTGGCCCAGCTGAGAGCAGAGCAGGGCTGTAAATCACTGTGAGTGAGCAGAGCCTGAGCTGGGCAGTTTCAGCCCTGAGCAGGATTGGTGCTGGCCCAGCTGAGAGCAAAGCAGGGCTGTAAATCACTGTGAGTGAGCAGAGCCTGAGCTGGGCAGTGGCAGCCTTGGGCAGGATTGGTGCTGGCCCAGCCCGGAGCAGGACAATGATTCTTTCATCAGAAGTGGCACTCACACAGAAGCATAGAATCAGTCAGGGTTGTTAGGCACCATGCTCCTGTTTGGTCTTCCAACCTAAGCCCTGTTAGTCTTAGGAAATCAAAGCCTTTAGCTTTGGAAGAGCTGAAGAAGGAACAAGCCTTAGAAGGCTCAGTCTGCGCCAAGCAGCCCCAGATCTGCCACCGTCCAAGGTCTGGGGCTGGTTGGGTCAGGCATAGATTGAGAAGAGAGAGGGATCTTTGTGAGCAAAAATGCTGTGTGAGAGAAGGCAGCATGGCTCCAGCCCAGCCTGAGCAATGCCAGAGGGCTCATGTTTAAAGAAAGCCTTTGCTGTCAGTAGACAAACACCAAAATAATTGTCCTCCAGGGGATGAAAAGCAGCAGTTAAGGATGCAGCCACACACACCAGATCCTCTGGTTTTAGAGCCTACTAAAAAAAGGAAAAAAACTGACACACTGGGGACTGGCAAATTGATCAGGGAGCCTGCAGGTCAGACAGCAAACATTTGCCCATTGCTCTGTCTCCAGCGTTGGAAGAGGATATGTGGGGGATTATCTCTCAGCCTTAGCTGGTGGCTGCACCCTTCTGGCACAGTCACCTCAGAATCACAGAATCAGTCCAAGTTGGAAGGGAGCACAAGGATCAGCCAGTCCCAACCCCCCTGCCATGCCCAGGGACACCCTACCCTAGAGCAGGCTGCCCACAGCCTCTGCCAGCCTGGACAAAAACACCTCCAGGGATCTGGCCCCAAACACCTCCCTGCAGGGGCAACCCATTCCAGCCTCTCACCACTCTCATGCTCAACAACTTCCTCCTCACCTCCAGCCTCAATCTCCCCACCTCCAGCTTTGCTCCATTCCCCCCAGTCCTGGCACTCCCTGACAGCCTCAAAAGTCCCTCCCCAGCTCTTTTGTAGCCCCCTTCAGATCCTGGAAGGCCACCAGAAGGTCCCCTGGGAGCCTCCTCTTCTGCAGCCTGCACAGCCCCAACTCTTTCAGGCTGTGCTCACAGCAGAGCTGCTGCAGCCCTCTCAGCATCCTCGGGGCCCTTCTCTGCACACCTCCAGCATCTCCACATCCCTCTTGTCCCAGGGGCTCCAGCACTGGATGCACTACTCCAGGTGGGCTCTCAGCAGAGCACAGCAGAGGGGCACAATCACCTCCCTCAACCTGCTGCCCACACTGCTCCTGCTGCAGCCCAGCCTCTGCTTGCCTTTCTGCCCTGCAAGTGCACACTGCTGCCTCAGCTTCAGCTTCTCCTCCACCAGCAGCATCCCCAAGTCCCTCTCCTCAGGGCTGTTCTCCAGGCAGTCCCTACCCAGCCTGCATTGCTGCTTGCCATTGCCTCCACCCAGCTGCAGGACCTTGCCCTTGGCCTTGCTGAACCTCCTGAGCTTGGCTTGTGCCCACCTCTGCAGCCTGCCCAGCTCCCTCTGGATGCCATCCCTGCCCTCCAGCCTGGCTGCTGCACCACACAGCTTGGAGTGCTCAGCAAACTTGCTGAGGCTGCAGTCAGTGCCTCTGTCCATGCATTGTTGTTGCTGCATTTATCTTGTTGCATTGGAAGGTTTAAAAATCTTTGGTATCACCATGGTGACCATAATGAGACTGCTTAGCAGAGTGAAGTAAAATCCACAGCCCAAGCCTTCTTTCTCCCGGGTCTGTGTTTTGACATAACCACCCCCCAGCCCTTGCAGGAGAGAGAACAGAAGTGAGCCAAAGATTACCAGAATCATCCTAACCTTTACACAAAAGCAGTATATCACAATGTAAACTCGGTGCCTGTGCCAGGGAAATGTTAATGAGCGCTCTCTGGAAAGGTTAAATATAAATACAGATAATTACAGCCTGCTGGGGAGAAGAAATTAGCAGTTTCCTTCCTTGGTGAGCAGGCACTGCTCCAAAACACTCCGCTGAAATAAAAGCACATATCTAACCCTGCCACCACAACAGGGCTTGGAGAGCTGCAATCACATCCATCACTGGGAAATAATTGTAGAACAGAAGGGCTCAGGTTGGAAAGGACCTCAGAGCTCATCTGCTCCAACCTCCCCACCATGCCCAGGGCATCCATCCATGCACACTCCATGGATCTTCCTGCCACCACCTCCGGCCAGTGCAGCTCCTGCCTGACAGCAGACAGATCTTCACCATCATCATCACTGCATCACAACATGGCTCAGGTAGGAAGGGACCTCAGAGCTCATCTGCTCCAACCTCCCCACCATGCCCAGGGCATCCATTGATGCATACTCCATGGAGCTCCTGCCTGACAGCAGACAGATCTTCACCATCATCACCACTGCATCACAGCATGGCTCAGGTAGGAAGGGACCTCAGAGATCAACCGCTCCAACTTCTACACCATGCCCAGGGACACCTCTCAGCTAGAATCAGCTGCTGAAGGCTTCATCCAGCCTGGCCTGCAACAGCCCCAGCAAGGAGGCAGCCACAAAATCAAAGAATTCAACCAGTTTGGAAAAGAGCTTTGAGCTCATGGAGCCCAAACTACCACCTAACACCTTCTCATTACCTAACCCATGGCACTAACAGCCTCACCCAGCCNAGCCTGGCCAAAAACACCTCCAGGGATCTGGCCCCAAACACCTCCCTGCAGGGGCAACCCATTCCAGCCTCTCACCACTCTCATGCTCAGGAACTTCCTCCTCACCTCCAATATAAATTCTCTTTCATTCTATCATAGGATCATAGAATGGTTTAGGTTGGAAGTGACTCATGGACTCATCCAGCCTGGTCCTGAACACCTCCAGGGAGGTTGTGGAGCACGGAATCCCAGAATGTGATCAAAGGTGATTCTGTGCTCCACAACCTCCCTGGGCAACCTGTGCCAGTGTCTCAGCACCCTCACTGCAAACAGCTTCCTCCTAACATCCACTTTCAATCTCCCCTCTGCCAGTTTAAACCCACAGAGTCCCCACCCCTGGAGGTGTTGAAGCAAAGCCTGGATGGGCACTGAGTGCCATTGGCTAGGGCTGGGGGATAGGTTGGGCTGGATGAGCTTGGAGGTCTCTTCCCACCTGGCTGATGCTATTCTATTCTATTCTATTCTATTCTATTCTATTCTATTCTATTCTATTCTATAGTTATGGCAATGCCATCTTTCTGAGCAGTTGGTAGTTCCCACATTGGTCTTTTGAAGAACAGTTTTGAGTTAATGGTGCTGTGGGGGAGCAGAGAAGCTGCTGGAGCTGCTATTCCATTCCATTCCATTCCATTCCATCCTGTCCTGTCATATCCTATCCTATCCTGTCCTATCCTATCCTATCCATTCTATTTGGTACGATTGTCTATTCTATTCTGTTATCTCTCCTAATCTATCCTATTCCATTCCATTCTATCCTGTCATTGCAAGACCTTGTAAATAGTCCCTCCCCAGCCTTCCTGTAGACCCCCTACACACCCCTGGGTGCAGGTGCCAGGGATGTAGCTGGCCCAGATACCCAAAAGGTCTTAGGAGGCAGGATGCAAAACCTGCGGCCCCAGTGCCAGGGCTGTGTTTTCCCCACACCTGTCAAAATGCAGCAGCTCCCTGGACCCCCAACCTTTCCCCCTCCAGACCTTGTAGCATGACTGCTGAGTGCAGAGAGCTGTGACAGCAGGAGCAAGCCCAAGCAGCCTTTCATCTTTGATCTGTTTTACCTCTCTGGTCATTTTTAGCCATGCTCCTCCCAGAACGTTTGTAACACTCCAGCCACTTGCAAGCCAAAGGGAGCTGAAAAGTGTAGCTCCAAAGAGCCTTTTTTTTTTTTTCCCTGAATCAAAGGCTTCGAGTGGCTCCTAATCATTAGAGTGCATTGAACGTCAGGCTATTCAGATGCAAAATAGCTACATAAATAAATAATTTGCCAAAACAATTCTTCCCATGGCAGTGCTCAATCAGTGCCAGAGGCAGGCGCAGTTATTGGGCTGTGGATTCTAAGGATAAATTCGTTTTGCTTAGAAATATGGGGAAACAGGCACAGTAACTTTCACTTACTGGGTTTGCATTGCCAGCCCCCAGGTAAAGGTTGGTTTTTGTTTTTTAAGCTGGTCAGAAAACTGCTGCCAAATCTTTATGGAAAGAAAATTTTCAAAAAAAGATGAACAAACGAACAAAACAAAAATAAATGCAACAAAAAAAGTATGAAACCAAAATGAAAGAAACCCAAAATGAAAGAAACCAAACCAAACTCGAACCAAACCAAACTTGAACCAAACCAAACTCGAACCAAACCAAACTCGAACCAAACCAAACTCGAACCAAACCAAACTCGAACCAAACCAAACTCGAACCAAACCAAACTAAAATGAAACAAAACAAAAAGTCAGGAAAAAAGCAGCAATTTTTATACTGCCATCAATGACACATATCTATAGAAGCATACAATGGTTTAGGCTGGAAGGGAGCTCAAAGCTCATCCAGTTCCACCCCCTCTGTGCCATAGGCAGGGACACCTCCCACTAGATCAGGATGCTCTAGGTCTCATCCAGCCTGGCCTGCAGCACCAGAAAAGGAAAAACCAAACCAAACCAAACAAAACCCAAACCCAACTGATCCAACATTTCCTTTCCCCTCCCTGTCTCTCATGCCTCTGCTCCCAGTGCCTGCACTCTCCCTGGCAGCTCTGTTTCACACTCTGTGCTTTTCCTCTAATGCATGGTTTGCCTCTACCCTGTACTTTGGGTGCCTCTCTGATGGTAGGGTGCTGCAATAATGGTAACGAGGTAACTGCACCCAAAAAGCCACATTAGCCTTTTCTTTGTCAGGGAATCATTTCCCAGATGGACTCAGTTGTGGAGGGGAAAGTTATAATAAATCACTACCTCCCAATTTGGGGGAGGGGGGGGAAAGTGCTACCAGCAAACTGAAGTGACAGCTGCCAAAGAGGCAGTTATTGTCTGTGCCAATCATTCCCTCCTTGCATGGCTTTCCTCTGCTGCAGCTTTAACCAGCAGTGGCATTCCAGGATCTGCAGGGGGCTACAAAAAAGCTGGGGAGGGACTTTTGAGGGTGTCAGGGAGTGACAGGAGTGGGGGGAATGGAGCAAAGTTGGAGGTGGGCAGCTTGAGAGTGGAGGTGAGGAGGAAGTTCCTGAGCATGAGAGTGGTGAGAGGCTGGAATGGGTTGCCCCTGCAGGGTGGTGGTTGGGGCCAGATCCCTGGAGATCATAGAATCAGCCAGGGTTGAAAGGGACCAGAAGGATCATCCATTTCCAACCCCTACCCTAGATCAGGCTAGACAGATCCTCATCCAGCCTGGCCTTAAACACCTCCAGGTATGTGTAAGGCCAGGCTGGCAGAGGCTGTGGGCAGCCTGCTCTAGGGTAGGCTGCCCTTGGCATGGCAGGGGGGTTGGGACTGG
This sequence comes from Psilopogon haemacephalus, assembly GCA_013396835.1. NCBI lineage: Eukaryota > Metazoa > Chordata > Aves > Piciformes > Megalaimidae > Psilopogon > Psilopogon haemacephalus. The sequence goes on along the minus strand of VWZI01002916.1, from coordinate 61,267 downwards.
CTGATCCTGGTGGTCTCTTCCACCCCTGACTGATTCTATGTTCTATAAACCACAGCCCCAGGCACTATGTCTACACCACTCTTCAGTAACTTCAGGAATGGAGACCCAACCCCTGCCCTGGGCAGCCTGTTGCCACGCCTGAGAACCCTTTCAGTGAAGGAGTTCTTCCTGATACCTGATCTAAACTGCCTGTGGTGCAACTGGAGGCCATTTCCTCCTGCCTGTGATGCTCAGAGCAGTCATCATCCTACAACCTGCTTCATTCACCATCAAATCATCAATCCCAGCGTTTGGACCCAACTTCCTTCCACGGGTTGTATTTTTATTGTGTGTGTTTTGCTCCCTTTTCCCCCTTTATCCTGTGTAATCCCCCTCATTCTCCATATCCTGTATTTTTGGTTCCCTTTTCCCCCATCCCATGTAATTCCCCTTGCCTAGAATTTATTGTTAAAATTTTATTGCTTTTTACTTCCAAATCATAATCGAGTATTTATTGAGCTTTTGAGCTCGGGGGAGGGCTGGCTTAAACCCAATACACAACCCTGAGCAGGATTGGTGCTGGCCCAGCTGAGAGCAGAGCAGGGCTGTAAATCACTGTGCCTGAGTGAGCAAAGCCTGAGCTGGGCAGTGGCAGCCTGTAAAGTGTTAAGCTCACTTGGAGCTTTATCCTGACTCCTCGCTGGGGGTAGTCTGACCTGCCCCCAGCTATCATGTTTAGCCCCATCCATCTTCCTGCCAAGGACTCCTATAAAAGAGCACTCCATGGGTTGCATTGTGACATTGTGTGTTCTGGTCCCTTTTTACCTCCCCTTACCCTTCTAACACCTCTTATTTTTCCTACCCTGTCTTTTTTGGCTCCCTTTTAACCCATTTTCTGTGCCTCCCCTTATCTCCTATTTATTGTTAACGTTTCAACTCTTTTTACTTCCACATGGAATTGAGTATCCTATTTATTGTTAACCTGTCATAGAATCATAGAATGGTTTAGGTTGGAAGAGACCTCAAAGATGATCCAGTTCCAACCCCCCTGTGCCATAGGCAGGGACACCTCCCACTAGATCAGGTCACTCAAGACCTCATCCAGCCTGGCCTTCAACACCTCCAGGGAGGGAGCAGCCACAACCTCCCTGGGCAACCTGTGCCAGTGTCTCACCACCCTCACTGTGAACTTCCTCCTACCATCCCGTTCAAATCTCCCCTCTGCCAGTTTGAACCCATTCCCCCTCGCCCTGTCATTACAAGACCTTGTGAACAGTCCCTCCCCAGCCCTCCTGTAGCCCCCTTCATATACTGGAAGGTTACTCTAAGGTCTCCTGGCAGCCTTCTCTTCTCCAGCCTGCACAGCCCCAACTCTCTCAGCCTGTCCTCACAGCAGAGCTGCTGCAGCCCTCTGAGCATCTTTGTGGCCCTCCTCACCTCTTCTTACTTCCAAATGGAATTGAGTATTTATTGAGGTTTGTTGAGCTCATGTTGGGGGGTGGTGGTGGGTCTAGCCTAAACCCTCTACACCCATCCCCAGGCCCTGCCAAGGTGGTGTGAGTCCTGTTGCTAGACAGCCAGTCCTCAGTCAGAGCAGCAGAGGAGCTGACATTTGCTCTGGAGCGGCTTTCCCGCGCTGCTCTCCTCCCCAGCAGTGCTCCTGAGGTGCTAATGGCATCAGCTTTCTCCAATTTATGGTCCCCTGCAGATCTCAGCCCATGTTTTGGTCCTTTCCTGACGCTGCTCCCTCAACTGTTGGCTCGTTAAATGAGCTGGAAGTTTGGGTTCAGATTAATTAGCAGGGAAGGAGGTTGACGTTCTCCATCTGCAGAGGGGCTCTGGCTTGTGGCTTGCTGCTGAGAGATGAAGTGCTGGAGTGGGGAGAAGGCATCTCATTGGCAGGGACCCATTGCTCCCAGCTGCAGCCTTGGCCATTAGGGGCTGCCACCTCGAGGTGCTAAATGATGTTCCTGAAGGGTGTCCTGCAGAGCCCTCAGATTCCACTGGTTGGGGCGGGGCGGGGGGGGATTGACAGAAACACAGGAGAGACCCTATGGGGTTTAAGCCAGCCCCTCCCCGAGCTCAAAAGCACCAATAAATACTCCATTTGATTGGGAAGTGAAAAGAGAGACACTTTAACAACAAATAAAAGGTAGAAGGCTTTAATAGAAGGCCTTTAATGAAAGGCAGAGGGCTATTACAGAGGCTGGGGGTAAAGGGAACCAAAATCATAGCATCATAGAAGGGTTTAGGTTGGAAGAGACCTCAAAGATCATCCAGTTCCAACCCCCCTGTGCCATAGGCAGGGACACCTCCCACTAGAACAGGACACTCAAGACCTCATCCAGCCTGGCCTTGAACACATCCAGGGAGGGAGCAGCCACAACCTCCCTGGGCAACCTGTTCCGGTGTCTCACCACCCTCACTGTGAAGAACTTCCTCCTAACATCCCGTTCAAATCTCCCCTCTGCCAGTTTGAACCCATTCCCCCTCATCCTGTCATTACAAGACCTTGTGAACAGTCCCTCTCCAGCCCTCCTGTAGCCCCCTTCAGATACTGGAAGGTTACTCTAAGGTCTCCTGGCAGCCTTCTCTTCTCCAGGCTGAAAAGCCCCAACTCCCTCAGCCTGTCCTCACAGCAGAGCTGCTGCAGTCCTCTGATCATCTTTGTGGCCCTCCTCTGGACTCTCTCCAACAGTTCCATGTCCTTCCTGTGCTGGGGGCTGCAGATCTGCAAGGGCTTGGACTTGGGGGGGGGGGTTGTCACTTCCAACCCAAACCATTCTATGATTCTGCCCCACTCCACGGGTGGCAGCCAGAGCACATCTGGCTGTGTGCATTTGCGTCTCCACCAGCCCCCACCCATAGCCTCCAGAGGCAAACTGCAGAATGCCTACATGTGTTCCTTCTTAGTGCAGCAGGCCACCAAACCTATCATCTCCCCCAAAATGGCCTTTTATAGCCTTGCCAATCAGTGTGTAATTAGCTGAATTTACATGCAGAGCAGATGGCAATTTTTGGAGCTGTTTCTCTTACTGAATGCCTGTGAGGAGGGGGAGAGAAAAAGCAAACACCACAAACTAAGAACCATGACTTGGGGATTTAACATCTCCTGTCTGCCTGGCATGATCTGGAGTTAAAGTACATTCTAAAAACGTTTGCACTGCTGTATTAGTTTAAGCCCAGTCCCCCTGAGCTCAAAAAGCTCAATAAAGACTTAATTCAATTTGGAAGCTAAAAAAATAAAAACGACTTTGACAATAAATAGAAGGTATTTTAGGTAAGGGGAATTACAGAGGATGGGGAGAGGGAACAAAATACAAGGTACAGGTATAAGGTAAGGGCAGTTACAGAGGATGGGGAAGAAGGAATAAAATATAAGATGCAGGTATAAGGTAAGGGGAATTACAGAGAATAGGGAGAGGGAACAAAATACAAGGTACAGGTATAAGGTAAGGGAATAACAGAGGATAGGGAACAAAATACAAGGTAGAGTTATAAGGTAAGGGGAATTACAGAGGATAGGGAAAGGGAACAAAATACAAGGTACAGGTATAAGGTAAGAGGAATTACAGAGGATAGGGAACACAATACAAGGTACAGGTATAAGGTAAGAGGAATTACAGAGGATAGGGAACACAATACAAGGTACAGGTATAAGGTAAGAGGAGTTACAGAGGATATGGAGAAGGAAAAAACCCACAAAACCCCAAAGTACAACATGAAATAAAATCCAACCTGTAGAGGGGAACGGATGGAAGTCGAATCCAAGTGGTGAAGTTGGCCACTGGTGGTAGATGCAGATGGATGCAAGATGATTTTTAGATGCAGCAGGTTCGAGTTCCAAATGTGGCTGCTCTCACCACGTTTTTGTTGGAGAGCATCTGGTGAAATAGCAGCAGGGCAGCAAGGTGCTGGGCAGGTGAGGAAAGTGGAGGCTAAGAGGAAGAAACAGGAACTTCATTTTTTTCCCCCCCCCTTTATAGGGGTCTCAGCAGGAAGTGGGAGGGGGCTAAACACCACACCTGGGGGCAGGTCAGGCCACCTCCAGGGAGGAGTCAGGATCCAATTCCAGGTAAGCCCCCTCCAGGAGGGCTTAACCCTTTACACACTGCAATGTGCAGCAAAAGGATGCCAAGCAGCACCCATCCTAAGCAACAACAACACAGCCCTGCCCTGGTATTTGGAAGAGAAAGTGAGTGGAGAGCTTAGTGTGTTGTGAAAAGTAAACACTGAGTCAATGCTGAGGGCTTCAGTAGGTGGTCTCCTTATGGGGAGCTGTCAAGAGCCTGACAGACATGAAACTGTGTGGCTAGAAAGGTAGCTGAGCCATTCCTGGATCCATCAACTAAGACCACCCTAGAATTTATTCAAAGACAATTAGTCACATCAATTTCCCTCCAAAATGTAGCCCTGAGGGAATTCATGCTCTGAACTCTAGTCCCAGATCTGCATCCAGTTCTGGGCACTATGTCAAGATTTGGAGTAGTGCATCCAGTGCTGGAGCCCCTGGGACAAGAGGGATGTGGAGATGCTGGAGGTGTGCAGAGAAGGGCCCCGAGGATGCTGAGAGGGCTGCAGCAGCTCTGCTGTGAGCACAGCCTGAAAGAGTTGGGGCTGTGCAGGCTGGAGAAGAGGAGGCTCCCAGGGGACCTTCTGGTGGCCTTTCAGCATCTGAAGGGGACTACAAAAAAGCTGGGGAGGGACTTCTGAGGGTGTCAGGGAGTGCCTGGAGTGGGGGGAATGGAGCAAAGCTGGAGGTGGGGAGATTGAGAGTGGAGGTGAGGAGGAAGTTCCTGATCATGAGAGTGGTGAGAGGCTGGAATGGGTTGCCCCTGCAGGGAGGTGTTTGGGGCCAGATCCCTGGAGGTGTTTTTGGCCAGGCTGGCAGAGGCTGTGGGCAGCCTGCTCTAGGGTAGGGTGTCCCTGGGCATGGCAGGGGGGTTGGGACTGGCTGATCCTGGTGGTCCCTTCCAACCCTGACTGATTCTAGGATTCTATCTCTAGGAATGCAGAGACTTCACAAGCAGCTGGTTCAGATCATTTCAGAGGTCAGGACTCAATGAGGTTGGGAGACATCAACAAAATATTTAGGTACTCCACAGACGGGTTCACCAACCATGGAATCACAGAATGGCTCAGATGAGGACCCAGCAAGAGAACCATTAAGATTAATGTTAGCAATTATCTCACACTGCTTGTTTTTGTCAACCTGAGCATGGCTCAGATGTGGCCTTTATGCTGTTTATAAGAAGCAGTCACAGATGTTGTCACCAGCCCAGCAGCAGCCCAGCAGCTGTTGTGCCTTCAAGCAACCACCCTGGATTTTCCCACTGGATCATCCATGCACACTCCATGGATCTTCCTGCCACCACCTCCAGCCAGTGCAGCACCTGCCTGACAGCAGACAGATCCTCACCATCATCATCACCACATCACAGCATGGCTCAGGTAGGAAGGGAGCTCAGAGTACCTCATCTCCTCCAACCTCCACACCATGCCCAGGGACACCTCTCAGATCCACTCAGCTGCTCAAGGTCTCATCCAGCCTGGCCTGCAGCACCCCCAGCAAGGAGGCAGCCACAGCCTCCCTGGGCAGCCTGTGCCACACTCTCAGCACCCTCACACTCAGCAGCTTCTTCCTCAGCTCCACTCTAACCCAGCTCTGCCTCAGCTCCCTTGGCCTGTCTCCAGGCACTCTCATGCAGAAGTCCCTCTGCAGCCTTCCTGCAGGATCCCTCAGCTCTAAGGTCCCCCCTGGCTGTCATCTCCAGGCTGCACAGCCCCAGCTCCCCCAGCCTGTGCTCACAGCAGAGCTGCTCCAGCCCTCTCTCATTTGGTACCCATCTCCCCTCCCAGCTAAGCACAGCAGGAGCAGCAAGGTCAGCCCCTGCATTTGTAGGCATTAGCATAATATTAAGTATCTGTAACTTGATTAGTGCCTGAATTTGATTTGTGGCACTGAAGTAGGAAACGAAGGGCAGAGAACACAGCTCTGTTTATTCTGGGTATTTAAATCAACACTGAGAAGGTCCCAGAGAGAAGGCATCAAAGTGTTAGGACATAGAAGCTAATGAACATTCAGCTGCTTCTCCTTGGGGGTACAAACTATAAATCAATTATACCTTGGCAGGCAGCTTGAGTGCAGGGTCCTTGGGCACGAGTAGAAATGGATGCAATAGACTTGGCTGGTGGCTCTAGCAGAGCTGTGACAGGGGGGGAACATTTTTACTACCAAGCTAACCAAGTACCCCAGAGCCAAAAGCCACCAAGAATCTAATTAAGCAAAATTATCAGCAAAATTAGTCCTCCTGGCTTATGGCACTGACAGGCAGCTCTGAGGTGCCCCTGGAGCCTTCTCTGCAGGCTGCACACCCCCAGCTCCCTCAGCCTGTGCTCACAGAAGAGCTGCTCCAGCTCTTTGGGACCTTCTCTGATCTCTCACCAGCAGCTATGTGTCCTCCTTCTGTTGGGGACACCAGAGCTGGAGGCAAGATTGGAAGTGAGGTTAGGGTGTCCCTGGGCATGGCATGGAGCGTTGGAACTGGATGATCCTTGTGGTCCCTTCCAACCCTGACTGATTCTGTGACCCTCAGTGTCCATGCAAAAACTCAGCCTGTGAGACCCCAGAGTGAAGCTTGGGCACTTGAACTTCAAATGAACTTAAAGTGGTTGAGTGTAAGCCAAAGGGTCTGTTTGCCCTAAGATTCTTTGATTCTATGACTCTATGATTCTATGGTTCTTTGATTCATTGATTCTATGATTCTTTGATTCTATAACTCTATGATTCTATGATCCTTTGATTCTATACCTCTATGATTCTATGATTCTTTGATTCTTTGATTCTATGATTCTTTGATTCTATACCTCTATGATTCTTTGNTGATTCTATAATTCTATGATTATTTGATTCTTTGATTCTATGATTCTATGATTCTTTGATTCTTTGATTCTTTGATTCTATGATTCTATAATTCTATGATTATTTGATTCTTTGATTCTATGATTCTATGATTCTTTGATTCTTTGATTCTATGATTCTATAATTCTATGATTATTTGATTCTTTGATTCTTTGATTCTATGATTCTTTGATTATTTGATTCTTTAATTCTATGATTCTATGATTCTTTGATTCTATGAGACTGTGCTTCCTTACTGGCTAGGGATGAAATCCATACTTCCCTCCTGACTTAAACAGGACTTGACAATGGCAGTGAGCTTTCAGAGAAAGGACAAATGAGAGCCTGTATGTGCCAAGCCATGTTGAAGCCTTCATTTACAAAGGCATCCTGTCAGGAGCTGTAAATACTGGGGACTCACACCAAAAAGATTTTCTTCCTTCTTTCTGTGCCATGCACTTTCTGCTCCCAGGCTGCTTTTAGGCTCTGCAGGCTATTTAGTAGATGGCAAACTCAACTCAATTCCATTCACCAGGAAGCAAGTGAGGAGGACTGAAGTTATTTTCTATGAAGAAGTCACAGTAGCAGTAGACCAAGGGAAGGGCAACTGATGGCATCTACCTGGATCTGAGTCAAGCATTTGACTCTGTCCCACAGGACATCCTGGGCACCAAACTGGAAAAATGCCTGGGTGGGTGGAGCACTGCTGGGTAAGGAACTGGCTGGATGGTGGCACACAGAGAGTGGTGACCAAGGGCACAAAATGTCCACCTGCAGACCAGTGCCAAGTGGCTCCCTCAGGGGTCAGTGCTGGGCCCAGTGCTGTGCAACATCTTTGTCAGTGCCTTGGGCAGAGGAATCAGTGCAGCCTCAGCAAGTGTGCAGCTGGCACCAAGCTGTGTGGCACAGGAGATGGCCAGAGGGCAGGATCCATCCAGAGGGAGCTGCACAGGCTGCAGAGCTGTGCCCAGCCCAACCTCATGAAATGCAACAAGGCCAAGTGGAAGGTCCTGCCCCTGGGTGGGTGCAATGCCAAGCACAGCTCCAGGCTGGGTGGGGAATGCCTGAGAGCAGCCCTGAGGAACAGCAGCCTGCTCTAGGGTAGGGTGGCCCTGGGCATGGCTGGGGGGTTGCAACTGGATGCTCCTTGTGGTCCCTTCCAACCCTGACTGATTCCATGATCCTATGATTCTATGAATGGAGCACTTAATGCCATGGGATAGGGCTGGGTGCTAGGTTGGACTGGATGAGCTTGGAGGTCTCTTCCAACCTTACTTATTCTATTCTATTCTATTCTATTCTATTCTATTCTATTCT
>VWZI01002916.1:32873-49465 GCA_013396835.1 Psilopogon haemacephalus | reverse complement strand
TTTTTTTTTTTTTTTTTTTTTTTTTTTTTAGCTTCTAACTCTTCCTTACATGAATATGAAAGATATCTTCAGCTTTCTCCCTGACCGGGCACAACATTGAATTTTAATGGGCTGGGTAAGAATTTGATAGCTGGCAGAGAGGAGAGAGCTTTGTAATAAGGTTTGATAAAACATCACCCTTGGGAGAGCTGCTACACAAACACCTCCAAAGAGTTATGCAAGCCTCGTTTGCAGCTGTCGTGACAACAAATCTATCCAGCTCCAGGAGCACAACCCAGGACTTTAAAAAAGGTTCTCTCTCTGCATAGAATTACAGAATCAGTCAGGGTTGGAAGGGAGCACAAAGGAGCAGCCAGCTCCAACCCCCCTGCCATGCCCAGGGACACCCTACCCTAGAGCAGGCTGCCCACAGCCTCTGCCAGCCTGGCCAAAAACACCTCCAGGGATCTGGCCCCAAACACCTCCCTGCAGGGGCAACCCATTCCAGCCTCTCATCACTCTCATGCTCAGCAACTTCCTCCTCACCTCCACTCTGAACCTCCCCACCTCCAGCTTTGTTCCATTCCCCCCACTCCTTGCACTCCTTGACACTCTCAAAAGTCCCTCCACAGCTTTTCTGTAGCTCCCTTCAGATGCTGGAAGGCCACCAGAAGGTTCCCTGGGAGCCTCCTCTTCTGCAGCCTGCACAGCCCCAACTCTTTCAGGCTGTGCTCACAGCAGAGCTGCTGCAGCCCTCTCAGCATCCTCGGGGCCCTTCTCTGCACACCTCCAGCATCTCCACATCCCTCTTGTCCCAGGGGCTCCAGCACTGGATGCACTACTCCAGGTGGGCTCTCAGCAGAGCACAGCAGAGGGGCACAATCACCTCCCTCAACCTGCTGCCCACACTGCTCCTGCTGCAGCCCAGCCTTTGCAGAGCAGAGTGGATTTGGCAGAGGAGAGGAGCAGAGAGTCAGAACCTCTGTACCTAAAATGAAGTCTCAGGTAGTTATTAGATTAATTCAGTGCTGTGTGTGTTTCTTCTCGTCTCCTGATGTTTCTGACTTTCTTTCTGACCCCAGTTGTTTGCTCTGCTCTGCTCTCTCTGCTGGAATCTCGATAAAGGGAATGGCAAAAAGTCTTTTCCAAAACAGATTAATCATGCAGATGATGTTGGCTTCGCAAATGTTCTGCAGCCTGGATTTAAGTGAGTCTTTGGTGGCTCTTTCAGACTGTGCTCATCACCCCAGGAGAAGTGGGACATTTTCATTTTGTACACCTACAGGCCCCAACAGGACTCCAATGTCCTTCAAAGGCCACAAGCAGAACAGCTTCCACCTGTTTGGAGTACTGCTGGATTCCACGTTGGAAATGTAAGGCTTTCATTTTACAAATGAAACTCAAAGGAGTTTGAGAAGAGAAAATAAGATCCCTCCCCTCGAGAATTGTCAGGAATCAGACATCCAAAGCATTCTGCACTCACCTGCACAGGATGGAGATGCTGAAAGGGATCCAGGGGGTGATCAGGGGGCTGGAGAACCTCCCATACAGGGACAGGCTGGCAGAGTTGGGGCTGTTGAGGCTGGAGAAAAGAAGGCTCTAGGGAGACCTTAGAGCAGCCTTCCAGTACCTGAAGGACCTACAAGAAAGCCAGGAATGGACTTTTGACAATGGATTGAAGCTTGAGAAGGGCAGATTTGGAGTGGAGACAAGGAAGAAATTCTTGACAGTGAGGATGGTGAAACTCTGGCACAAGCTGCCCAGGGAGGTTGTGGCTGCTCCCTCCCTAGAGGTGTTCAAAGCCAGGTTGGATGGAGCCTTGAGCAACCTGGGCTGCTGGAGGTGTCCCTGCCCATGGCAGGGGGCTGGAACTGGGTGATCTTGAGAGTCCCTTCTAAGCTAAACCATTCCAGGAGTCTATGAAATGACATCACTACAGAGCAGGCTTAAGCACTTTTTTAGGTCAAGCTGGAATTAGGAGGCGGCAAAAATATACCAGGAGTATTTTTGGGATGGTTAAAAACCCTCTAATTTTTCAAAGTGTCATTGTTGGTCCAATTAGACCAGGGAAAAAAACCAAAACCTAACAAACAAACCCAAAAAACCCAAAACCTAACCCTCCTCTTGGAGGGATAAAGATCATAGAATCAGTCAGGGTTGGAAGGGACCACAGGGATCAAGGCAATTTCCTCATAGAATCATAGAACGGTTTAGGTTGGAAGAGACCTCAAAGATCATCCAGTTCCAACCCCCCTGTGCCATAGGCAGGGACACCTCCCACTAGATCAGGTCACTCAAGACCTCATCCAGCCTGGCCTTGAACACATCCAGGGAGGGAGCAGACACAACCTCCCTGGGCAACCTGTGCCAGTGTCTCACCACCCTCACTGTGAAGAATTTCTTCCTAACATCCCATTCAAATCTCCCCTCTGCCAGTTTGAACCCATTCCCCCTCGTCCTGTCATTACAAGACCTTGTGAACAGTCCCTCCCCAACCCTCCTGTAGCCCCCTTCAGATACTGGAAGGTTGCTATAAGGTCTCCTGGCAGCCTTCTCTTCTCCAGGCTGAAAAGCCCCAACTCCCTCAGCCTGTCCTCATAGCAGAGCTGCTGCAGCCCTCTGAGCATCTTTGTGGCCTCCTCTGGACTCTCTCCAACAGTTCCATGTCCTTCTTGTGCTGGGGGCTCCAGAACTGCAGACAGTACTTCAGGTGGGCTCTGAGGAGAGCAGAGCCAAGGGGCAGAATCCCCTCCCTTGCCCTGCTGGTAATGCCTCTCTTGCTGCAGCCCAGCACACAGTTGCTGTCTGGGCTGTGTGTGCACACTGTTGGCTCATGTTGAGCTTCTCATCCACCCAGACCCTCAGGTCCTTTTCCTCAGAGCTGCTCTCCAGCCACTCACCACCCAGCCTGGATTTGTGCTTGGGATTGCAGTGACCCAGGTGCAGGACCTTACACTTGGCCTTGTTAAATTTCATGAGGTTAGCCTGGGCTCACCTCTCCAGCCTGTCCAGGTCTCTCTGGATGGATCCCTGCCCTCCAGCAAGTGATGCCACCAGAGCTGTGTTTCCAAAAAGCAACTCCAGCCTGGCCCACAGCCCCACACATCACAGCACTGAAGGCAGCTTCACTCTAAGGCAGCTTTGCCACAGAGCTCCCTGGAAGCACTTGAGGCTGTCACCACCTCTGCCACTTGTGTAGGGTGACCACGAGCAGCAGGCGGTGAAGCAGAGGAGCTCGCCCAAGGTGAGTGCTGGGCTGAAGGCTGTGTGCAAATAGGTGGAGTTCTGCTTCCAGTCACTCACTAACTGTCCTACAAGGCTAAGAGGGACAAAACTTGTCCTGGCTTGCCCCACCCCATCTATTGGACCCCTAACAATGAGTAGCTGGATAAGTGCCTCTGCTGAAACAGTTCTGATGTTGTGCATTTGAGGGAAACAAAGGGCCTGTGGGTCACAGCTGCCACGAGCAGAGATGCACACACAGGATAGAAGCCAAGCAGATGCTTCCATGCACAACTGCACTCAAAGGAGCCTTTAGGGACTGGCTTCTCAGCAGACAGGAATCACCAAACCCTGGCCTCAAAGGACTGCTGGAACTGGAGGTCTCCACACAAGGAGGAAATACTGGGACAGGTTCCCCACAGAAGTGCTTGAGAATAGCTCAGCTTGGAAGGACCTCAGAGATCATAGACCCCAACCTCCCTGCCATGCTCAGGGACACCTCTCAGATAGATTCAGCTGCTCGAGGCTGGCCTATTCTATTCTATTCCATTAATCCAGCCTGAACTTCAACACCCCCAGCAAGGAGGCAGCCACAGCCTCCCTGGGCAGCCTGTGCCACGCTCTCACCACCCTCACACTCAACAGCTTCTTCCTCAGCTCTTCTCTCTAACCCTACTCTGCCTCAGCTTCAAGCTATTTCCCTTTGTTCTGTTTCCAGACACTCTTAGCAAATGTCCCTCTGCAGCCTTCCTGCAGGATCCCTTCAGCTACTGGAAAGCATCTCTTAAGGTTCCCAGACTGGCTTAGATGTGGCTCTGAGCAATCTGATCTCCTTGCTCGCTGTAAGAGGGTTGGACCAGGTGATCTTGAAAGGTCTCTTCCCCCAAACCATCTATGGTTCTGCATCCCAGAAGACAACCACAGCTGGGCTGCTCAGTCAGCTGAGAAGGGACCAGCCTGTGCTACTCACAGCAGTGCAGTAGAGAGTTCCTGGCTCCTTTGTGCCAGTGTGGGAGCTGCTCAGCGTCTTGAGAGCTCTTGAGAGGCTTCCAGATCTTCCCTGACTTTAGCAGGGTGCTGGGAAAGAGGCAGAGGAACTCTGACCTGATCCTGGTTCCTCTTGGCACAGAGGCTTGCAGAGGTGCAGGCAGGAGCTGTTGCAGGTGTGCAGAGAGCAGGGTGTGTGTGGCACTGCTCACCATGGCCTGAGGCACTCAATGCCTGCTCCTGGGAAACTTCAGGCACTGCAGTTTCCTGGTTGTTCAAGCCCAAAACGTCAGGGCTAAGCTGGTCTGAAGCAGGAGGCAGAGCAGAACACATTGGCCAAGCTGAGCAGTCTGTAGAGCAGAGCAGCACAGAGTGAGACAGAGGAAGCACAGAGCAGAGCAGGGAGGCAGAGACAGCACAGAGCAGTTCTACTGCTTGCAACTTGGCTCAGTTTCTACTCCTTGCCCAAGTGCAAAGGCTGCTTTGGCCACAGAGAGTCACCAATCAGGATGGCATTTGCCAAGCTGACCATATTAGGTGACCCCAGGGCTTGCTCACCTTAATTTGGGTAAGGTATTAACAAGTACCTAACTCCCTGTGGGTCCCTGTTAATCACTTTGGAAGAGGACATCATGGCCCAAGCCTTTGTTTCCCTCCTGCCCTTGCTTCCCCCATCAGCAGAAGGGTGGGGCAAGCCAGGACATCTAATAGGCCTGTTAGCCTGCCAGGACAAGCCCAGGAGATGAGTCTCAATCAGCAGCACACCCACCTGAAATACAAACCGGGGTGGGGGAGTGAGAGTGGAGGATGTGAGGAGACAAAAAACCAAAGTCATCTCTCATTATTTCTCCTCCTAGTTACAGTCAGAAGCACACACATTGATTTATGCTCTTCCTGAGTTTGGTCTTTTTCAAGCTTGAATCACGATGATGAAACAACAGGAGGGGGGAAAATTAAAAAAAAAAAAAAAAAGAGAAGGGGAAGAAAAAGACCAAAAAATAAAAGAAGAAGAAGAAAAGATCTTCAAGCTCAATTTAGCAAGTGGGCAGAACAAAAGCCCAGCCTGACTAACCAACCTTTCAAAGTGCTGTGTTTTCATCGACTGCTAATTCCCCTCGCTTGCAGGCTGCTGAGGCTGCACAAGTGAGCTGCTTTGCCCAGCCACCAGAAGCAGAAACAACTGCCAGTTAATCCAATTTCTGAGCACTCTAAAAGTGGAGGAGCTGGAGCAGCCTGCCACCCAGCATAAGATTATGGGGCATTAAACTCTTCACTGATGTGACAAAACTTTAATAAGGATGGCTGAACGACTCTGAGAACAGCCAGGGGTGTCTGCAGTTGTTCAGAGATTCTGGGTGAAGGGAAAAAAAAAGGAAGTGTGAAAGAAATAAAAAGAAAACCAAGCAAAAAACCCCAAACAAATAAACAAAAACAAACAAACAAACAACAACAACAAAAATAAAACCACCACAAAACCCCCCAAAACATTTCAAATGATGTTATTCAAATTACTGTAGAATCACAGACTCGTTAAGGGGGGAGAAGACATCAAAGATCAGAGCCCAAAATTAAGAGGAAAAAGGAGAAAACATGAAAGGAAAAAGAAAAAGAAAACAAAAAAAAAAAAAAAAGGAAAAATTGAAATCATAATATTTGCATTACCATAGAATCACAGACTGCTCTTTAAGGATGAAGACCTCTTAAGATCTAGAATCACAGACTCACTAAGGATGGAGAAGACCTCTAAGATCATCAAGTCCAACTATCAACCCAACACCACCTTGGCCACTAACCCACGTGCCATAACCAGGTGTTTCTGGAACACCTCCAGGGATGGGGACTCCTGGGCAGCCTGTGTGTGCTGGTTAGAATGGAATGGAACAAAATAGAGTAGAATGAAATAGAATGGAATGGAATAGAATGGAATAGAACAGAATAGAGTAGAATGGAATGGAATAGAATAGAATAGACTAGAATAGAATAGACTAGACTAGAATAGAATAGAATAGAATAGGATAGGATAGAATAGAGTCAGCCAGGTTGGAAGAGACCTCCAAGCTCATCTAGCCCAACCTATCCCCCAGCCTTAGCCAATGGCACTCAGTGCCCATCCAGGCTTTGCTTCAACACCTCCAGGGATGGGGACTCCACCACCTCCCTGGGCAGCCCATCCCAATGCCAATCACTCTCTCTGTCAACAACTTCCTCCTCACATCCAGCCTCAACCTGCCCTGCCACAGCTTCAGCCTCTGTCCCCTCCTTCTGTCCCTGGCTGCCTGGCAGCAGAGCCCAACCCCAGCTGGCCACAACCTCCCTCCAGACAGCTGCAGAGAGCAATGAGCTCTTCCCTCAGCCTCCTTTTCTCCAGGCTAGAGGATTTGAATGAGAAATTAGACTCTAGGCTGAGAAAGGCAAACATTTCAGTGTCTCATTCACTCTTTTGTTTGCTGAAATGATATAAAGTTAGAATCTAAGCAAAGATAACTCAGACTGCTTTGATCTGTGGCTGCTGCTGCACCTCTTTCCCTGCCTTCTTAGCTGGAGGTGAGGAACTTCACTACTTTTCTGCTGCTAACCCCACCCTGGCTGATCTACCTTTGCTTATCTGGCAGGTAAGACAGAGAGTGAGGTAAGATTGGGAGTGGGGGGAAGGTGGTAGGGTGGTTGGGAACCCCTCTTGGGAATCTGACCTCTGGCAGGGCTGTGGTGTTCCTGTATTACCTTTGCACTGTCGATAGCTGTAAATCTTTGTTACATGTTGTGAATTTCTGCTTGTGTATTGTGCTGAGCTGCAGATATAAAGCTTAATTTCCTTAACTTCCATTGGGCTGAGTCTAGCCTGGGCAATTGCACAGCACGAGGGGTATGGGGACCTCCCAAACCACTGCACTGTGCCAGTGCCTGACCACTCACACAGCAAAGGGATTTTTCCCAAATCTCCAACCTCAATGTCCCCTGGATGCAACTTGAGGTCATTTCTTCCTCTCCTGTTTCTTGTTCCTTGGGAGACAAACACCCACCTCACTCCAACCTCCTTTCAAGGAGCAGTACAGAGGCAACAGATCTCCCTTCAGCCTCCTCTTCTCCACACTGAGCATCCCCATTTCCCTCAGCTGCTCCTCCCCACCCCTCTTCTCCAGACCCTTCCCCAGCTTCATTGCTTTTTTTCTAGCCACACTTCAGCAACTCAGAGTTCTCCCGAATCAGATCTCAATCACACCTTCAAACTAATCAGCTCACCAGGGGCAGAAGAAGGACAGCTGTGAAGGAGAAACCTTTGTGCAGTCACATCTTCATGAATTTGAGACTCTTGGTTAAGAACTCACCATTGTGTTCAGTTCTGGGCCACTCAGCTCAAGAATGACCACAGGAAACTGCAGGAGAGAGCCCAGCCCAGAGCCCCCAAGCTGCTGCAGGCAGTGAACATCTCCTGTGGGGTCAGGCTGAGGGAGCTGGGGCTGGGAGCTGGCAGCAGAGGAGCCTGAGGGCTGCCCTCAGTGCTGTGCTCAAGATGTGCAGGGCAGTGTGGGCAGGATGCAGCCAGGCTGTGCCCAGGGTTGGCCAAGGGCAGCTCAAGGGGCACTGGGGGCAAGCTGGAGCAGAGGAGGTGCCAGGGGAGCAGGAGGGGAAACTTTGTCCCTGTGAGGGTGCTGGAGCCTGGAGCAGGCTGTGCAGAGAGGTTGTGGAGTGTCCTGCTCTGGAGACTTTCCAAACCCTTCTGGATGTGTTCCTGTGTGCCCTGCCCTGGGGTGACACTGCTCTGGCAGGGAGCTTGTGTTGGTTGATCTCTGGAGGTCCCATCCAATTCCTAAGACTCTGTGAATCTGTGATGGCTTTGGCAGTAAAATCCAGAAGGAGCCTTCTTAGAATCCCAAATGAACTCTCATCACTGATGCACACACTGCACTTCAAATTCTGAACCACATCAAACACCTTTTTAGCACATTCACTGGGAAATGTTACGACCAGAGTGTGCCTGATCTCCTCTCTTCTCATCTTCCTGCAAAAAGCTTTGCCTATCTCCTGCTCTCTAAAGTTCTCTCCACGCACAAAAACCCTTTCTGACTCCTTTTTATCTTGGAGCAGATTTCCTAGTGAAGCAGTTTCCAGTTCAGCCTCTCAGCTTAGCTGTCTGCGGCGGCTGGAGATTTATTTATTCCCTGTAATGGTCCAACTTGGTCATCAGGATGCTGGAAAATGCTTTCATTCAATCTTTCCATCTCCTTTCACTTTTTTTTTTTTTTTTTCCCCCTCCTCATTTTGTTTGCCACTTTAATCTCTTTTGCTGCAGTTAAAATGTTAAAGGCAACCTTTTGTTTATTGATGAAGCAGTGGAAACGCAGGGCAGCAGATTAGGAGGATCCTGCCCTGCCTTGCTGGAAGCAGCCAATATGCAAGACAATGGTTTTGTTTTTTTTTTCACTTGAGTTCTTCAGCCTGGTTTGAAGGCAGCAGGAAAAGGTCTGAGGGAAAACAAAAAGTTTAAAATCCAGCAGAAAAACAAAGCTTTGCTCAGTGTCAAAGAAGGATTGCAGGGGTCCCTGTGCAGGCCTCTTGCTGTGTGTGTTGGACCTTGCACAGAGTCACAGAAACAGCCAAGTTGGCAAAGCCCCTCAGGATCACCGAGTCCAACCTGTAGCCCTACTCTATGAGATTCACCTTGAACCAGAGCCCTAAGCACCACATCCAAACCACCCTCTAAAGGGTAGGATCACCAACTCCAACCTATAGCCCTACTCTGCAGGATTCGTCTGGAACCAGAGCCCTAAGCACCACATCCAAACCACCCTCTAAAGGGTAGGATCACCAACTCCAACCTATAGCCCTACTCTGCAGGATTCGTCTGGAACCAGAGCCCTAAGCACCACATCCAAACCACCCTCTAAAGGGTTGGATCACCAAGTTCAGCCTGTAGCCCTACTCTGCAGGATTCATCTGGAACCAGAGCCCTAAGCACCACATCCAAGTGCACACTGCTGCCTCATCTTCAGCTTCTCCTCCACCAGCACCCCCAAGTCCCTCTCCTCAGGGCTGCTCTCCAGCCAGGCACTGCCCAGCCTCAACTGGTGCTTGGCATTGCCTCCACGCAGCTGCAGGACCTTGCACCAGCTTGGAGACCAGGTTGTGATATGGGACAGTGCCAAAGGCTTTGCTCAGCTGCAGGTCAATGCCATCAATTGCTGCCCCTCAGCTATTCTTGTTGTGACCTGTTCATAGAAGGCCACAAGATCTGTCAGACAGGATCTGCCTGACAAACCTGAAAGTGAGAGTCTCATGGCAGTGGTTCCTGCTGTTTTTCTTTCTTTTGACACACAGGTAGTAAATTGTGTGCTTGACAAGTTGTTGTTCTGCTTGCATGAAAGCAGCAAGCAGCAGCAGCTTGTTTACTCTCAGTGCCTCATTAAATATTTACAGGGAAATGTAACTTAAGCATCAGCTCTGCTTTGATTTAGTCCATCCTGAGCATCTTAGCTCCCATCTTTTGGCTTGTCACTTACAGCAGGCTGCTGAGACATGCTGGGCTTCATCTTGTCTGTCTGAGGATTCCCTATGTGAGGGCCAGAAAAAGGATGCAAGGGCTGGAGCAGCTCTGCTGTGGGCACAGGCTGAGGGAGCTGGGGGGGGGTGCAGCCTGTAGAGGAGAAGGCTCCAGGGGCACCTCAGAGCTGCTGCCACTGCCTGAAGGGATCCTGCAGGAAGGCTGCAGAGGGACTTGTGCTGAGGCCAAGGGGCAATGGTTTGGAGCTGAGGCAGAGCAGGGTCAGAGTGGAGCTGAGGAAGAAGCTGCTGAGTGTGAGGGTGGTGAGAGTGTGGCACAGGCTGCCCAGGGAGGCTGTGGCTGCCTCCTTGCTGGGGGTGCTGCAGGCCAGGCTGGATGAGACCCCGAGAAGCTTGGTTTGAATCTGAGGGAGAGATGGGTTTCATGGGCAGGCCAGTGACAGCAGAGACCCTCAGGGATCAGTCCTGGGCCCAGTCTTGTTCAGCATCTCTGTGGGTGCCATGGACAGAAGCACTGAGTGCAGCCTCAGCAAGTTTGCTGAGCACCCCAAGCTGTGTGGTGCAGCAGCCAGGCTGGAGGGCAGGGATGGCATCCAGAGGGAGCTGGGCAGGCTGCAGAGGTGGGCACAAGCCAACCTCAGGAGGATCAACAAAGTCAAGGGCAAGGTCCTGCAGCTGGGTGGAGGCAATGGCAAGCAGCAATCCAGGCTGGGCAGTGCCTGGCTGGAGAGCAGCCCTGAGGAGAGGGACTTGGGGGTGCTGGTGGAGGAGAAGCTGAAGCTGAGGCAGCAGTGTGCACTTGCAGGGCAGAAAGGCAAGCAGAGGCTGGGCTGCAGCAGGAGCAGTGTGGGCAGCAGGGCGAGGGAGGTGATTGTGCCCCTCTGCTGTGCTCTGCTGAGAGCCCACCTGGAGTAGTGCATCCAGTGCTGGAGCCCCTGGGACAAGAGGGATGTGGAGATGCTGGAGGTGTGCAGAGAAGGGCCCCGAGGATGCTGAGAGGGCTGCAGCAGCTCTGCTGTGAGCACAGCCTGAAAGAGTTGGGGCTGTGCAGGCTGCAGAAGAGGAGGCTCCCAGGGCACCTTCTGGTGGCCTTCCAGGATCTGAAGGGGACTACAGAAAATCTGGGGAGGGACTTTTGAGACTGTCAGGGAGTGCCAGGAGTGGGGGGAATGGAGGAAATCTGGAGGTGGGGAGCTTGAGAGTGAAGATGAGGAGGAAGCTGCTGAGCATGAGAGTGGTGAGAGGCTGGAATGGGTTGCCCCTGCAGGGAGGTGTTTGGGGCCAGATCCCTGGAGGTGTTTTTGGCCAGGCTGGCAGAGGCTGTGGGCAGCCTGCTCTAGGGTAGGGTGTCCCTGGGCATGGCAGGGGGGTTGGGACTGGCTGCTCCTTGTGGTCCCTTCCAACCTTGACTGATTCTATTGTTCTATGATTCTAAGGTTCTAAAACTCTAGGAGTGTATGGATCTATGAGTCTAAGATTTTATGATTCCATGATTCTATGATTCTATTCTGAGGTATTCTAAGGTTTGAGTGTTCCAGATGCAGCAGTGTTTATTGGGGACTCCATGGAGCATCCTTCAAATCAGTAATCTTCCACAGATTTTTCCAAGTTCCAGAGATGATTAACTTCCAAGGTTTTCTACCTTGATAGCTAAAGCTGAGCCTGCTGCTCCTTCCCTAGATCATTACCCTAAATGAGTACTGAGTGCTACAGCCTAACGAGGGAAATTAATTTCCCCACAATTACCTTCTGTGAGTGAAACCAAGCATTAGCTCCTCATCCGCTGGATTTTTATTTTTCAGGAGGACTGAGAACTACCTTGGACAGAACAAGCTGGGATGGTCTGAGATGGGAGAACTGCATCCCTCTGCATCCACCACCAATTATCAACTTCAATGCTCATATTCAGCTTCTATCCACTCCCATCTACGGGTTGTATTTTGTATTTTGTTCCCTTTCCCCCTTATCCTCTGTAATTCCCCTTGCCTTATATCTATATCTTGTATTTTGTTCCCTATCCTCTGTAATTCCCTTTACCTTCTACCTGTACCTTCTATTTTGTTCCTATTCCCCCATCCTCTGTAAGTCCCCTTGCCTTATACCTCTATCTTGTGTTTTGTTCCCCTTTTTTTCCCCATCCTCTGTAATTTCCCTTACCTTGTATTTATATTTTGTATTTTGTTCCCTCTCCCCTATCCTTTGTAATTCACTTACCTTATACCTCTAGCTTGTATTTTGTTCTCTCTCCCCCATCCTTTGTAATTCCCTTACCTTATACCTCTACCTTGTATTTGGTTCCACTTTTCCCCCCCATGCTCTGTAATTCCCCTTGCCTTATACCTGTACCCTGTATTTCATTCCACTTCCCTCCTCCCCATCCTCTGTAACTCCCCTTACCTTCTATTTATTGTTCAAGTTTTGGTTTTGTTTTGTTGGGTTTTTTTTAAACTTCCAAATAGAATTAAGTATTGACCTCTTGAGCTCAGGTGGTCTGGCTTAAAAATAACACCTCTGTGATGATGGACTCTCTTCACATGCCCAAAGCCCACCAGTTTTGGTGCTGCCTCTTCTGTGGGCACCCACAACCTCCCTTCTAGTGTTTTTTTTTTTTTTTTTAAAGAGAGATGCTGGAAATTCTGAGACCAGAATCCACTGCCATGGAGAGTATTAAAAAGTCCAGTGTCTGGCTGCAGAGTGAGAGATGAAGAAAGCCTTTCTGAGCCCCAGCCCCCTCACCCACCAGGGATCTGTGACCTCCACCCATCCTCTCTGCACAGCCCTGTGCCATACCAGGGCTTGCTTTGTTTCCAGCATGTAAGGTAATGCCCTGAGGTTTCCTTTGATGGATTCAGCCTCCCAAGGCAGGAAGCTCTCCTCCTGTGTTTCACCTGCTCCAGTTTTCCCCAGGCTCTTGCAGACACCAAAGGCAAGGCAGCTCTGCAGAGAAGCCAGGTTGTTTTCTGGGGTTAAATGGTGCTAAGTAATTAACCCTTCCAAGAGATGTTGTCTGCTCTGGAGGTAACAGACGTTGCAAAAGCAAGGAATGAGAAGGAAACAAATATTCACCACTGCACTTCAATGCCTTCTCCAGTGTCCAGAGGTGGTGGACAATATGGAGACCTTCCCTTTCTAGACCCATAGAGAAGTTCATAAATTCAGCCCCTGAAAGCTGCCTCAGGTGGAGGAGAACATTTTGAAGGTTAGAAGGAGCAGCTTTCAGTGATGGGCAAACACTGAACAGGAGGGGAAACTTTGCCACTGTGAGGGTGCCAAAACACTGGAGCAGTCTGCCTGGAGAGGATGTGGAGTCTCCTTCTCTGGAGACATTGAAAACCTACGTGGATGTGTTCCTGCTGTAGGGTGTAAGAGTTGGGGCTCTGCAGCCTGGAGAAGAGAAGGCTTCCAGGAGACCTTGGAGTGGCCTTCCAGGATTTGAAGGGAAGAGCTGGGGAGGGACTATTGACAAGATCTTGTAGAACAGAATAGAACAGAAAAGAACAGAATAGACCAGGTTGGAAGAGACCTCCAAGCTCATCCAGTCCAACCTATCCCCCAGCCCTAGCCAATGGCACTCAGTGCCCATCCAGGCTTTGCTTCAACACCTCCAGGGATGGGGACTCCACCACCTCCCTGGGCAGCCCATTCCAATGCCAATCACTCTCTCTGCCAACAACTTCCTCCTCACATCCAGCCTCAACCTGCCCTGCCACAGCTTGAGCCTCTGTCCCCTCCTTCTGTCTCTGGCTGCCTGGCAGCAGAGCCCAACCCCAGCTGGCCACTACCTCCCTTCAGGGAGCTGCAGAGAGCAATGAGCTCTGCCCTGAGCCTCCTCTTCTGCAGGCTGCACACCCCCAGCTCCCTCAGCCTCTCCTCTTGGGGCTGCGCTCCAGGCCCCTAATGAGAGGAGTAGTAGGAGGAAGGGGTTTAAACTGGCAGAGGGGAGATTGAAAGTTGATGTTAGGAGGAAGTTGTTTGCAGTGAGGGTGGTGAGACACTGGCACAGGTTGCCCAGGGAGGTTGTGGAGCACAGAATCACCCAATGTGACCTTTGGTCCCATTCTTTGCTTCTGTGCTCCACAGCCTCCCTGGAGGTGTTCAGGACCAGGCTGTATGAGGCTTTGAGTGACCTGTTCTAGTGGGAGGTGTCCCTGCCTATGGAACAGGGGGGTTGGAACTGGATGATCTTTGGAGGTCCCTTCCAACCTAGACCCTTCTACTGACTCCATTTTTCTATGATCCTCTTCTAGCAGGGGAAGGTTGGACTGGATGATTTTTGGAGGCCCCTTCCAACCTAAACCCTTCTGCTGACTCCATTCTTCTATGATCCTGTTCTAGCAGGGGGAGGTTGGACTGGATGATCTTTGGAGGTCCCTTCCAACCCCTAAGGATCTGTGCTCCACACCTACTCTCCGGTCCTGCCTAAGCCCAGCTGGTCCTTTTCTGCTGCCCTGGCTCAGCAGAGCAGGCTCTGTGCTGGTGCTGCCCCTCTGGCAGCTGGAGCAAGCTGATGCCCAAGGCAGCTGCAGGTCAGCAGAGGGGACACAAACCCTCCCTACCCGGAGCTGCATTGCTGATACAGAGGCAGCTCCAGAGCCACCTGCCTGAGGCTGTGTGGCTGATGCTGCTCTGTCCCTGGTGGCTGCAGCCTTCTTTGCTGCTGCTCAGGGCCCTGCAGTGACCTACTTCCATATTCTGGTTTGATAAAGTTTAAGGGAGAAAAAAAAAACAACAAACCCAAAACACAAAGCAGTACACAACCCCCCCACCCCAAGCCTCTTGACAACAAAAGCAGGGACAAAGAAGCAAGTGACTACCTTCTCAACTCAGTCTTTAATGTTCCTAAGCTGCTGTGGAAAACAAATCAGACTCCAAATCCTGTAAGTCACTCTTATGTAGGTGAGGCAGCACCAAGTGCATTGTTTTGTGCCTTGGATGTTTGCTTCCAGCACCTTTGTAATGGTCTTATCCAAAAGATGTGAACTGCAAATGCTGCTTCATTCTATTAATAATTTTTCTTTCTCTTTTTTTTAGAGGCATAAGAGACTTTTCCTCCACTGCAAACAGAGGTTTAAGGAACAAAGAGCTCTTACTTGGAGGTGCAGAGCAAATAAAGCTCCTATGTGAATGTTGACTTTTGAATGTTGGAGACTTGAAAGAACCTCTCTGCCAAAGACAAATAAATGAAGCCCTTCTGAAGAGGCAGAGCATCGCTGGGGTTGGGTTGGCTGGGAGGAAAAGCAACCAGGCTGAAATTCAGGTGGTCAGTTCTGTTCTCAGGCACAGCATCCCAGCTGCAGAGTGACAAAATATCATCACAGCATGGCTCAGGCTGGAATGGAGCTCAGAGCTCCTCTGCTCCAACCTCCACACCATGCCCTGGGACACCTCTCAGCTCCACTCAGCTGCTCAAGGTCTCATCCAGCCTGGCCTGCAGCACCCCCAGCAAGGAGGCAGCCACAGCCTCCCTGGGCAGCCTGTGCCACACTCTCAGCACCCTCACACTCAGCAGCTTCTTCCTCAGCTCCACTCTAACCCTGCCCTACCTCAGCTCCAAACTATTTCGCCTTGTTCATTCTCCAGACACACTCAAGAAAATTCATGGAATCAGAGAGTCACAGAACTGCCATAGAGCAGGCTGCCCACAGCCTCTGCCAGCCTGGCCAAAAACACCTCCAGGGATCTGGCCCCAAACACCTCCCTGCAGGGGCAACCCATTCCAGCCTCTCACCACTCTCCTGCTCAACAACTTCCTCCTCACCTCCACTCTCAAGCTCCCCACCTCCAGCTTTGCTCCATCCCCCCCAATCCTGGCACTTCCTGACAGCCTCAAAAGTCCCTCCCCAGCTTTTTTGTACTCCCCTTCAGATGTTCTTGATCATCACTGGACATGCTTGATCACAAGGCTGTGCTGGCTGCTTTGTGGTTTATCTTTTTGTACCATCAGAGTACCCAATTATATAAAATTACTCTAGTGCTGCATCTCTGCATCCACCCCAGGTCAGGCTGTTTGGGTCTCTGAGCAACCTTCTCTAGCTGCAGATGATAGGATAGGATAGGATAGGATAGGATAGGATAGGATAGGATAGGATAGGATAGGATAGGATAGGCTGGAATCAGTCAGCTCCCAGCCCCAGCTCCCTCAGCCTGGCCCCACAGGAGATGTTCACTGCCTGCAGTAGGTTGGGGGCTCTGGGCTGGGCTCTCTCCAGCAGTTCCCTGAGGTCCTTCTTGAGCTGAGAGGCCCAGAACTGGACAGAATATTTCAGCTGTGGCCTCAGCAGGGCAGAGCAGAAGGGCAGGTTAACCTCTCTTGATCTCCTCACCACAGCCCTTCTGTTAGACTCCAGGATGCCTTTGATTTTATTCACAAATGAAGATGTTAGGAACCTCGGGATGGAGCCATCCCTCACTCCTGACAAGAGAAGCAGAGGTAAAAACATGGCAAATCCTACCTCAGAGCAACTCCTCATATTCCAGGAGAAAAAAAAAAAAAAAAGAAACAACAATCAGAAAAAAATTATTTGGCATTATTCTGTGAGGGAGAGGACATTTACAAAGGGATTGGTGGGAATTAGAGAAGAAATCCACAAAACAAATAGGATTTGGCGATGCAGCTCCTACACATAACTTACTAACTGCTCCCCTCCCAGTTTAAGACTATTAGAGTGTAGTATTTAAGGACATCTGACACATCATCTGTAAGCTGAATAAATACAGTGCCTGCAGCTCTGCTCATGCAGCACGGACAGGAGGAAGCACAGGAGGACCACGAGGATGCTGAGAGGGCTGCAGCAGCTCTGCTGTGAGCACAGCCTGAAAGAGTTGGGGCTGTGCAGGCTGCAGAAGAGGAGGCTCCCAGGGAACCTTCTGGTGGCCTTCCAGGATCTGAAGGGGGCTACAAAAAA
>VWZI01002916.1:21650-32616 GCA_013396835.1 Psilopogon haemacephalus | reverse complement strand
ATTCCATTCCATTCCATTCCATTCCATTCTATTCTATTCTATTCTATTCTATTCTATTCTATTCTATTCTATTCTATTCTATTCTATTCTATTCTATTCTATTCTATTCTATTCTATTCTATTCTATTCTATTCTATTCTATTCTATTCTATTCTATTCCATTCTATTCTATTCCATTCCATTCCATTCCATTCCATTCCATTCTATTCTATTCTATTCTATTCTATTCTATTCTATTCTATTCTATTCTATGCTATCCTATTCTATTCTATTCACTTTCAGGCCAAATGCCTTGTGGCTTCTGCTGCACTTCTGGCAGCATGATTCTATGAGCCCAAGTTTTGCCTGGTCGCTCTAAGGAGCCTCAGCCCTGACAGAGCTCTGCAAAGAGCCACCCAGCACAGCAGCAAATTGCAAGCTGAAGAGGATGCTGAACCACCTTTGTCTGCTTGAGGTCATTTTTGTTAGAGGGTATTAAAGGCAGACAAATCATAGCAGAGCAGGCAGGCTGTAATGTTAGCAGATGATTGCTAACTGCACTAATTAAGTGCCTTTAATTGACTCCCTCGAAGTCAAGAGACAATTCACAGGGAGGCTGTGGCAAGGCTCAGCAATCTTCATTTCTTTCCAGTAACTTCTAAACGAGTTACCCTGCAGCTTTTATTATCGAGATGGCTGTTTTCAATCCCTCATTTGCAGCTCCCCAGGGGCCATGGATTAGCGTGCTAAAGCAGGGGAGGGAACCGAGGCAAGGATGCTTACTGCAAAGGCTCTTCCCCTGCATGCTTTGAATCACAGAATCATTGAATCCTAGAATCAGTCAGGGTTGGAAGGGAACACAAGGATCAGCCAGTCCCAACTTCCCCTGCAGGGCAAGAGAGGGGATTGTGACCCTGGGCTCTGCTCTGCTCAGACCTCACCTCCAATGCTGCCTCCAGCTCCACTCTCCCTGGCAGAAGGAGGACACAGAGCTGCTGGAGAGAGTCCAGAGGACTCAGTCCCTGACAGGGGACTGGGGCCTGGATGATCCCTGAATTCCCTTCTAACCCAAACCATTCTCTGAATAAAAACCATGGGTTAGAGATCATAGAATCATAGAATGGTTTAGGCTGGAAGGCAGTTCAAAGCTCATCCAGTTCCACCACCCCTGTGCCACAGGCAGGGACACCTCCCACTAGAACAGGTCGCTCAAGGAGAGCTGATCAAGAGGTTGTGATGCAGCCTGGTGCAGTAATATGTTGCTTGTAGACACTTTGTCAGATCCTTTGGCACAAACAACATTCAAAACATTTCCCACAGAGCATCATAGAATAATAGTATCAGTCAGGGTTGGAAGGGAGCACAAGGATCAGCCAGGCCCAACCCCCCTGCCATGCCCAGGGACACCCTACCCTAGAGCAGGCTGCCCACAGCCTCTGCCAGCCTGGCCAAAAACACCTCCAGGGATCTGGCCCCAAACACCTCCCTGCAGGGGCAACCCATTCCAGCCTCTCACCACTCTCATGCTCAGCAGCTTCCTCCCAATCACCTCTGCACTGTTCTCCTGTCTCAGTAGTGCCTGCAGGAGGATCTGCTCCATCATCTTACCAGGCACAGAGGTGAGACTGCCTGACCTGGAGTTCCCTGGCTCCTCCTCCCTACCCTGTTTGAAGATGGGAGTTATGTTTGCCCTTCTTCACAGCCAACAATCAGGCTGTGCAGAGCTGCAAAGAAACAGCTCCATTGAAACTTCCCTAATCACACCCCTGAAAAAAAGCCCAGGAGATCTGAGAACTGCACAGAGTCCCTTCAGCAGACACCTACAGAAGGGTCTCAGCAGTTCAAGGAGGTGAATGGCCTCAGCCAGCTGAGCTGCTCGGCACAACCCCGTGTGCAGCTCACATGCTGCTGCAGTCAATAAGAAAGATTTCCTCTAATGGCTTCTGAAGAGGGCTGGAGCACAGCTGCACAGGGCTGTCAGGCTCAGAATTAATGGAAAGGCATCAACAGAACATTTTGGAGCACCTCTAAAATAAGAAAACAATGCAGGAGGCTTTCATTCCCCTACCGCAGCCAAAAGGAACAGCAAAACATTAATGCAGCAGTGTGAAAAAGGAGCACAAATTACTGCTCATGAATCCTCTGTGCTTCCATCCTGCCCTCAGTGAGCAGCTCTGTTCTTGGGCAGAGATGCCATGGGCATCTGTTCTTGGGCAGCTTTGCTGGGCAGGGATGGCATCCAGAGGGACCTGCACAGGCTGCAGAGGTGGGCACAAGCCAATCTCAGGAGGTTCAACAAGGCCTAGGGCAAGGTCCTGCAGCTGGGTGGAGGCAATGGCAAGCAGCAATGCAGGCTGGGCAGGGAGTGGCTGGAGAGCAGCCCTGAGGAGAGGGACTTGGGGGTGCTGGTGGAGGAGAAGCTGAAGCTGAGGCAGCAGTGTGCACTTGCAGGGCAGAAAGGCAAGCAGAGGCTGGGCTGCAGCAGGAGCAGTGTGGGCAGCAGGTTGAGGGAGGTGATTGTGCCCCTCTGCTGTGCTCTGCTGAGAGCCCACCTGGAGTAGTGCATCCAGTGCTGGAGCCCCTGGGACAAGAGGGATGTGGAGATGCTGGAGGTGTGCAGAGAAGGGCCCCGAGGATGCTGAGAGGGCTGCAGCAGCTCTGCTGTGAGCACAGCCTGAAAGAGTTGGGGCTGTGCAGGCTGCAGAAGAGGACGCTCCCAGGGGACCTTCTGGTGGCCTTCCCCTGGATCTGAAGGGGGCTACAGAAAAGCTGTGGAGGAACTTTTGAGGAAGTGCCAGGGAGTGCCAGGAGCTGGGGGGAATGGAGCAAAGGTGGAGGTGGGGAGATTGAAAGTGGAGCTGAGGAGGAAGTTGCTGAGCATGAGAGTGGTGAGAGGCTGGAATGGGTTGCCCCTGCAGGGAGGTGTTTGGGGCCAGATCCCTGGAGGTGTTTTTGGCCAGGCTGGCAGAGGCTGTGGGCAGCCTGCTCTAGGGTAGGGTGTCCCTGGGCATGGCAGGGGGGTTGGGACTGCCTGATCCTTGTGGTCCCTTCCAACCCTGACTGATACTAGGATTCTATGATTCCATGATTCAAATTAATTTTAGGGTAGACTTGGTAACTGTTCCTGGATTCAGCCAAACTGAGCTCCCTCTGCACACTCAGACCTTCCTTCTGTTTTTTCATACACCTTTTGAAGCAGTTCCTGTGCTGCAAAGGCTTTTTACATATATTTGTTTCTCCGCTTCTGAATGGTTTGATCTCCTCCAAAAAAAAAAAACCAAACCAAACCAAAAAAACCCCCAGCTATAAATTAATTAAGCAAATGTTGTCCTGCCAGTTCCCAGCTGGGCAGCTAAGATTTGAAATGCTCCATTAAGCCTGATGGTTCTGGGGGGGAAAGATGAACAGGGGAGTTGGGAAGAGTGAAAGGTCAATGGTGTGAGCTGCAGGAAGGCTGAATGCAGTCGATCTGCAGGGCAGCAGTGAGAGCAAAGCAGCAGCCTGCTCAATCTATAGAGTGACTTCCCAGGAAGAAGAAGAAGAAGTAGAAGGACTAATTGATCTTGCCAGACCTCGAGGTTAAATGGAAGAGTTATGGAGGTAAATGTGACCCATAAACCAGGATGTCCTGATGCTTATTGCTTCAGAAGTGTCTTCAGTTGTTAGAAGTCCAATTGGAGAGATTTGCCTGCAGATGATTTATGTTTTGAGGCTCTGCTGTTGTTATGTGCCTGGGATGGCCACCAGCTGGGTGCCAAAGGTCTCCAGGAACACCTCTGCCTTCCCCTAAGGAAGACAAAGGGAAGAAGGGAGGGAGGCACTTGCTGCAGCTCAGGGCAGCTGTGTACAGCCAGGGGCTGCTGCTAGCAGGGAGAAACTGATGCCAGAGCTCCTGCCAAGGGCTGGAGCACAGAAGGGCTCTGCCTGTTCCCCTGCAGCCCAGCAGCCCAGTTAGGGTAGGTCTGTGTGTGCCTGTCAAGGGTCAGGGCTGGGCCAGCCACCAGCTGAGTGCCAGAGGCCCTCTCTGAATCCCTCTGCCTTCCCAAAGGGAAGAAGAGACTGATGGGCTGGGAACAAAACTGACCCAGCTGGGATGGAGAGAAGAGCAATGCCATGGGATAGAGACACAGAGACACAAACCAACAGGGAACCCAACCCCTGAGGCCACCACTGGCACCACTGATGGAAGGCAGAAGGGACAGAGTCCTCCTGGGACAGCAGCCAGGGAAGAAGAGGCTTGATCCTGGGCACCCCTCAGCTTGCTCCTGAAGATGCCATGCAGGGGCTGCAATCCCTTGCTGGGCAGTTGAGGCTCACCTGTGCTGCCTGCTCCTCCCCACATCTGCCCCCTCTGCCTTCCTGCCCCCCAAGGTGTGGCACAGCTGTGGCAGTGCCCTTGGTGTGCAGAGCAGCAAGCGTCAGGCAGAGCCTTTGTGCCCCCCAGGCCTTGGCAGGAGCTGTGCCCATCAGCTTCTCCCTGCTAGCAGCAGCCCCTGGCTGTGCACAGCTGCCCTGAGCTGCAGCAAGTGCCTGAGTGAGCAGAGCCTGAGCTGGGCAGTGACAGCCCTGGGCAGGATTGGTGCTGGCCCAGCTGAGAGCAGAGCAGGGCTGTAAATCACTGTGAGTGAGCAGAGCCTGAGCTGGGCAGTGGCAGCCCTGAGCAGGATTGGTGCTGGCCCAGCCCAGAGCAGGGCTGTAAATCACTGTGAGTGAGCAGCCCTGAGCAGGACTGGTGCTGGCCCAGCCCAAAGCAAGTCTCCTCTCTCCACAGAGGCTCTTCATTTCTGCACCCCAGCCCCGTGCTGCATCTCTGCTTCAGCAAGCAGGTGACAAAGCCTTTGCACAGGCTCTGCACTGTGGCTCACTGCTCTCTGCTTTTTTTCAGCTGGATGTCACTTCAGATTACCCAGTGCCTTCCACAGAGCAAGGAGGAGCCAAGCAGACCAATTTTTGTGCTTTTTTTT
Organism: Psilopogon haemacephalus; assembly: GCA_013396835.1. NCBI lineage: Eukaryota > Metazoa > Chordata > Aves > Piciformes > Megalaimidae > Psilopogon > Psilopogon haemacephalus. The sequence continues at coordinate 27,673 of VWZI01002916.1, read as the reverse complement.
AAAATAGTTCTGCATCCACTGATGCTGCAGGAGGTATAAATAAGTACAGATATTGCCCTAATATTGTTAGGAGAATACAAACCTGACAATATCATCTTCCTGCTGCTCTAAACAATCAATTCACATCCCGGGCTGGAAATAAACCTTCTGACAAAATACTCCAAGGCTGGAGTCTGCACAGTTGGACTAAGTGAGGAGTAAATGAGTGCAGGAACTACTGAGGAAGATTTGATAAATGGGCTGAAGTAAAAAAAAAAAAAAAAAAAAAAATTCTGTAGGCTAACCTAAGGGTTGCAGCTTAAAGCAATGTGTGAGGAGATGTCCTTGACAGTGAGGCACAGTAGGCTGTGGAATAATCACTGAATTGACAGGGTTGAAAGGGCCCTCAAGGATCATCCAGTTCCAAACCCCCCCTGCCATGGCCAGGGACACCCCACACAAGATCAGGTTGTCTTTAGCCACATCCAACCTTGTGTTAAAGACCTCCAGGGATGAGTCTTCCACCACCTTCCTGGGCAACCTGTGCCCATCTCTCACCACCCTCACGCTGAAGCACTTCCTCCTGATGTCTGATCTGATCAAAAATCACATTGGGTGCTTCTGTGCTCCACAACCTCCCTGGAGGTGTTGAAGGCCAGGATGGATGAGTCCTTGAGTGACCTGTTCTAGTGGGAGGTGTCCCTGCCTATGGCACAGGGGGCTTGTAACTGGCTGAGCTCTGAGCTCCTAAACCATTCTATGACCACAAATGTTTTGTGTAGTGTGAAGGCAGCAAGTGTGGCCTGGGTCATTCTCACAGCTTTGTCCAGGGCTTTTATTCCTCCAGCCTCCACAGAGACATCTTTCAGACTCTTGATTTCCCTAAAGGACTGGTGCTGGGACTTGCAAAAGAGACTGGCACAGCTCGCTGGCTGCAAGCAGAGTGCTAAAGATTGAGACTGGAAGCTTGTGGAAGTGTTAACTTCCAGCAAAATAACTCAATAAAGAGAAATCTGAGTAGGTATTCAAGTCCTCTGTTCCTTCAACTTGTGCAAAAATTCCATACCCTTACCCCCTCCAAAGAGGTGAGAACCTGGCACAGGTTGCCCAGGGAGGTGGTGGATGTGCCCTCCCTGGTGGTGTTGAAGCAAAGCCTGGATGGGCACTGAGTGCCATTGGCTAGGGCTGGGGGATAGGTTGGACTGGATGAGCTTGGAGGTCTCTTCCAACCTGGTTTATTCTATCCTATCCTATCCTATCCTATCCTATCCTATCCTATCCTATCCTATCCTATCCTATCCTATCCTATCCTATCCTATATCCTATATCCTATCCTGTCCTATCCTATCCTATCCTATCCTACCCTACCCTATCCCATCCTATCCTGTTCTATCCTATATCCTATCCTACCCTACCCTATCGTATTTACATCTTTTGGTGGTGTCACAGGAGATCCTGCTGGAAGTTTTCTGGCAAATGAATCCCCATGATGGCAGGGCTGGGTGAGATGTGTTGGAGTGGAGGATCTTGGAGGTCTCTCCCAGCCTGGCTGATTCCATGTTTCTATGACTCTATGTTGTCACCTGTGTTGGCAGGGTGAGGCAGGTAACTGGGAGGTTTCACAGAAGCTACCTGTCAGACATTTCCTTGTCCTGCATTGTGCTTTGTGTACATCAGTGAGTCCCTACCCTAAGCCAGGAGGTTTGCCAGGAGCTTAGAAAGCGTGGGGGGGGAAGGGAACATCCTTCCTTTTGGGAAGCCCAATTAGGTGGATAAGTGACACAAACTGCTTCCCTCATTGATGCTCCCTGTGATTCCTGTGCCCAAACACAACAGGCATGCTGCTAGCTCTGTTCCCCAGAGCTTTGGGCTGTTTACTGTTCCTGGCTGTAAAACACACCAGGGAATACCTCAACATATGCTGGAGCTAAAGCGGGCGAGAAATGGCAGCAGCTAATCTGGGTAATGTAGAATGCATCTTCCTGAAGTGTTTGCCTGGAGAGGCAGGGCTTGGGGCTTTGTGATCTTGCCAGACCTGTTGGAATCCACTTCATCGGAGGAACTGCCTCTTTAGTGCAGAAAGTGCCATGAAAAAAAACCCTCCTGGCTTCAAGAAAATAGCAGAGCACTGCTGGGGTCATGCGGGAGGGCTGGCCCAAGCAGCAGGCAGGATGCTGCTCCACTGACCACAGGGTTCCTCCTTTGCTGAGAGTTTCCNGCCCCGAGGATGCTCAGAGGGCTGCAGCAGCTCTGCTGTGAGCACAGCCTGAAAGAGTTGGGGCTGTGCAGGCTGCAGAAGAGGAGGCTCCCAGGGGACCTTCTGGTGGCCTTCCCCTGGATCTGAAGGGGGCTACAGAAAAGCTGTGGAGGAACTTTTGAGGAAGTGCCAGGGAGTGCCAGGAGCTGGGGGGAATGGAACAAAGGTGGAGGTGGGGAGATTGAAAGTGGAGCTGAGGAGGAAGTTGCTGAGCATGAGAGTGGTGAGAGGCTGGAATGGGTTGCCCCTGCAGGGAGGTGTTTGGGGCCAGATCCCTGGAGGTGTTTTTGGCCAGGCTGGCAGAGGCTGTGGGCAGCCTGCTCTAGGGTAGGGTGTCCCTGGGCATGGCAGGGGGGGTTGGGACTGGCTGATCCTTGTGCTCCCTTCCAACCCTGACTGATTCTAGGATTCTATGATTCCAGAGAAAACTATTTCCATGTTGGCACCTCAGGGATGTTTAAAACTCCATGCAGAGCTCCTTTTACTCCTGTTCAAATTAGCTACATGGCTTGGAGATGCTCAGCATGTGTCATTAGCTCTGGAGTTAGTTCCCTCTCCCTCAAAGCATGAGTAATTTCTGTGCCTTCCTGTTCCATATGGCCTCCACCAGCCTTTTGGGGAAGTAACAGCAAGGGGAAAGGTAATTAGAGGAGAAAAACAGGGGAGGACTTAAATAGGTAACAGGGAATGCAAAAATATTAGGCTCAGTTTCTGTTAGGAAGAGTTTTCAATTGACCTTGGCAAATATCACAAAGCAGAACCACAGAATTGCTCTGGCTGAAGGAGATCTTTTGAGATGAAGACCTGCTCTGAGGCCAGCACTAAGACTCCCTCTTCACAGGTGAGCCAGACTGAAACTCTGACTCGTGGGATGGGGACCAAGGTGTTCAAGGAAGCAGAGCTCTCAAGAGAGGGGGGAAAGAATGATTAAAATCAAGAAAAGATGACCAAAAAAATGGAGACTTCAGGGAACTGGAGGTGTTTGCAGGTGCCTGAAGAGAGGGATATCAGTGCTCTGCCAGTGTAGCAAAGGGACTTCAAATGTTGAGGAATAAGAAGCACACAGAGCTGCTGGAGTGAGGCCAGAGGAGGCCACCAAGATGCTGCAAGGGCTGGAGCAGCTCTGCTGTGAGCACAGGCTGAGGGAGCTGGGGGGGTGCAGCCTGCAGAGGAGAAGGCTCCAGGGGCACCTCAGAGCTGCTGCCACTGCCTGAAGGGATCCTGCAGGAAGGCTGCAGAGGGACTTGTGCTGAGGGGGTCTGGAGACAGCCCAAGGGGCAATGGTTTGGAGCTGAGGCAGAGCAGGGTCAGAGAGGAGCTGAGGAAGGAGCTGCTGAGTGTGAGGATGCTGAGAGTGTGGCACAGGCTGCCCAGGGAGGCTGTGGCTGCCTCCTTGCTGGGGGTGCTGCAGGCCAGGCTGGATGAGACCTTGAGCAGCTGAGTGGAGCTGAGAGGTGTCCCTGGGCATGGTGTGGAGGTTGGAGCAGATGAGCTCTGAGCTCCCTTCCAACCTGAGCCATTGTAGGATTCTGTGATTGCTGAGTGGTACCAGGACATCAGTGGACACTGAGCTGCTTGGCAAGAGGACAGGGCTGTAAGAGCTGCACAATTATCTCCTCTTTTTGACTTTTTCCTCCTTGAGTACTGTGTTGGTTTGAGCTAATTGGAGAATTTGAGTGAGAAATTGGACTATTGGCTTGGAGAAGTAAACACAGTGTGGCACTTCACCAGAGTTTTACTGGGAAAGAAAAAAAATATTTTAAAGTTGCTTTTAAGAACTGTTCTGAAAACAACAGATAGCAGATGGCTTCTGTCTGCTCTGGCTGTGGCTGTTTCTCTTGCATGGTCTCCTTTGTCTCTTTGTCTTGGTAGCTAATTCAGAGTAAAACTACTAACTCCTTTCTATTACTAACCCCCCCTGGCCGATCTACTTCAGCTTGTCTGCAGCATCAACAGGTGGTGAGATAAGATTGGGGAAGGGGGGAAAGGTGGTAGGGGGTGGTTGGTTACCCTCTCTTGGGGATTTTGGTCTCTGGGAGGGCTGTGGTGTTTCTGTATTACCTTTTCATTGTATATATCTGTAAATATCTGTTATACCTTGTAAATATCTGCTTGTATATTGTGCATTGCTGTAAATATAAAGCTTCATTTATCAACTTCCAGTGTTTTCTGAGTTTTAGCCAGGGGTTTGTAAAAGGTGGGGGGGCAGGGAACTGCTGGACTCACCAGCAGATGGGAACCAGATGCAGGAAATGGACTCTGGAGCTGGATTGAGGAACACAGGGATGGGGCTGGAAGGCAGAAGGGACAGAGTCCTCCTGGGACAGCAGCCAGGGAAGAAGAGGCTTGACCCTGGGCACCCCACAGCTTGCTCCTGAAGATGCCATGCAGGGGCTGCAATCCCTCGCTGGGCAGTTGAGGCTCACCTGTGCTGCCTGCTCCTCCCCACAGCTGCCCCCTCTGCCTTCCTGCCCCCCAAGGTGTGGCACAGCTGTGGCAGTGCCCTTGGTGTGCAGAGCAGCAAGTGTCAGGCAGAGCCTTTGTGCCCCCCAGGCCTTGGCAGGAGCTGTGCCCATCAGCTTCTCCCTGCTAGCAGCAGCCCCTGGCTGTGCACAGCTGCCCTGAGCTGCAGCAAGTGCCTGAGGGAGCAGAGCCTGAGCTGGGCAGGATTGGTGCTGGCCCAGCTGAGAGCAAGAGAGCAGTGCTAAGTACAATTTACTCAGGCAGGTCAGGAGGGAAGCTGCTTGTGCCACAGGGGTGGTGTACAAGAATGTGTTTGACATGTCCTGTTGGGAGGGGTTTCATAGCTGGGCAGAACTTTGCCCTGGCTCCCTCCAGCCAGGTGACAGCAGAAGGCATCACTTTGAAGCAAACTCGAGGCAGGATGTGATTACAGCTAGAAAACTCCTGCCAGGTCCATGGGAGCCTAAAACTCCTCAGCACTGCATATACTGAAGCAGCAGAAAGATTCATTTCACCCTTCACAGGGTTCATCATCACTGTACAAGTATACCCTCAGCAGGAGACAGTAGCAGCCAAAAGTAAAAGAATTATTTCTGCTTGTAGAGGAATGCTCCAAGAAAAGGCCCCAGGGACTATTCCAAACAAGTCCAATTTTTTTTTGCAGCCACATCTAGACAGAGCTCTCCCATCTTCTTTTATCACATAATTTACACAACACTTAGCCAGGGACAGAGGATAATGGAACCTGCTGCCCTGCTCCTGGGGAATGGTTCTTCTTACGGAGGATTGGTGACCCCAGCAGTCCAATTTGGGCTGAAGTTATTGCTCCGATGCTGGAAATTCTCTGCCCGAGGAAGCAGTGTTCAGTGGTGCCAGCAGCAGGAGCTGCTCAGGGTTGGCCAAGTTCCTGTTTTCTTTCCCCATATATAAAAGTCTTTTCCATTTAGGAGAGCATGTAAATAAGGGAGGTGCTAGCAAAGCCAGGCTATGGTCTTTGGAGGTTTGAGACAGCAATAAATGGCCTCACTATAAAGCTTTTAATAACTCACCCACGTTCAAAGGCAGCTTTGAAACAACACCTGGCTTTATTGTGAAGGGCACACATCCTTTGCCAGAGAAGGATGGGATGGTTTGGGTCATTTAGAGCTCCCCCAGGAGAATCCCCCTGCAGTCAGCAGGGACATATACAACTGGAGCAGGTTGCTCAGAGACCCAGATGATCCAGGACACCCTACCCTAGAGCAGGCTGCCCACAGCCTTTGCCAGCCTGGCCCCAAACACCTCCAGGGATCTGGCCCCAAACACCTCTGTAGTGGGTTAAGAA